>MU679897.1:55313-65553 GCA_026770625.1 Nicotiana glauca | reverse complement strand
TCGTGAAACCGATGGGAACCTAGTGCTCTGATACCATGTTGTCACGACCCAAAATCCACTAAGGGTCATGGTGGCGCCGGACACCTCTGTCAGGCCAGCCAACTAACTCATCAATTAATTCCTCTTTTAATACTTTTGAAAATCTCAGGTTTTTTCTTCCATTTTTTATAAATAAAAGTCCACTACTATCATTCAAATTTAAATAATAATAGTTAGAACAAATCTATCGTAAACCCTCCCAGAAACCCGGTGTCACAAGTACATGAGCGACTACTGATAAGAGAAATAAAATACAACATCCGCCCGGAATACAGTGGGCGGAAAGTAAATAATGTACATTGAAGGGAACTACTCTAGCTGCGGTCGCCTCAATGATGCCGCTCACCTAGTCCCAACGTCACCCATGCTGCTACACCCAATAGGCTGCTAAAGGTGTATATATACCTGTGCAAGAGAAAATGCACAGAAGTGTAGTATGAGTACGTAATCAACGTGTACTCAGTGAGTATCCCGCCTAATCCCGAAGGGGTAGAGACGAGATGGAAAATTCCAACACTCACTAGAGGTCAATTAGCAATATCCTATAAGTGCGAGGAAAATCATAGATTTATATAGAAGTTCAAGTTGTGAAGCCAGAAAACAGGTAAACACCTCCAATAATAAATCAAGGGCTTCTAAGGTTTATTATTTATTTTTTTATCAGTTCATTTCAAGCCACGTAGGGCCAATTCCACATTTACAAATTTCCAAGTAATAGATAAACATGCGCAAATCACGCCGAGGTCGACGGCCTGCTCCAACAGAATGTAAATTGTGCTCTACCGAGGGTCGAGCGGCACGAACCATAGATGTATTTATTATCACCGAGGCATTCGGCCCGTTCCATAATTGAACACATATCCTGCTCGCGAATCATCCATGCGACGCAGGCACACATAAAGTACATGCTCAATCAGTCAAATTAGATCTTACCGGGGCATATTTATTCAAATAAAACCAATTCTCCTTTAACCATTTAAGATGTGAAGTTTAATTCTTTAAGAAATTTACTTACTAATTCGATGTGAGTTAAGAAATTCAAGCTACTAATGTGTTCACAATTAATCCACGTGCACATGCTTTTGGGTCCTAACTACCCGGACAATAGCATAATAGTAGCTATGCACGGACTCTCGTCACCTCGTGCGTACGTAGCCCCCACAAATAGGAGCACATAGTCAATTACTTCACCTATGGGGTATATTCCCCCTCACAAGATTAGAAAGGAGAGTCACCTCGCTCCGAAGACTCGAAATCGGCATTCTACATCCTTCCGAAGGCTTGAACCAACGTACAATGCACCCAAACTAGCCAATGAACGACAAACTAATGAGAATATACTCAAATACTTGTTAACAATTCATATTATACGAATTCCCAACTTCGTTTAGTGAAATGACCAAAATGCCCTCGGGCCCACGTGCCCGAAATCCAAATTTTCTCGAAGGTAAAGATTACCCATGATCTTAGGGTCTCAAATATATAATTTTATCCTAATTCCATGCTCAAAATCGTGCCCAAAATTCAAGATTATAATTTTCTAGGTTTTCAACCAAAACCTCAATATTTACACTAATTCCCATGGTTAATCTGATACATGATCAATGTATTTAACTTATAATAGGTGGGGATAACATACCTTATCATTGATGACAAAACTCTCTTCTTGAAGCTCTCCAAAATCGCCCCAAGCCAAGAAAATGTGATGAGAAATGATCCAAAATCAGATTTTAACACATTCTGCCCCAGTCGATTTTCGCTTCTGCAGAAAAATTTTGTACTTGCGGAGTCCGCTTATGCGGCCATTTATTCGCTTCTGCGGTTCTGGGTTCAACCTCATATTTTCGCTTCTGCGATCACCTCCTCCGCATATGCGGTTCCGCTTCTACGGAATCTGGACCGCATCTGCGATGCTCGAGCCCCAGATCAAAAACCGCTTCTGTGGTCCACCCTATCGCCTCTGCGGATCCGCTTCTGCGGTCCATCTTCGCAGAAGCGGAAATACCAGATACCAACTTCCCAGCTCTTCCACAAATCCAACTTTTGATCTGTTAACCACCCGGAATCCACCCGAGGCCCCCCGAACCCCAACCAAACATACCAACCAATCCCAAAACACATTTTGGACTTGATCGAGGCTTCAAATCACATCAAACAACGCTAAAATCATGAATTACACCAAAAATCCAAGTTTATGAACTTTAAGATTTCCAACTTCTATTTTCGATGCCGAAAACTATCAAATCACGCCTGATTGACTTCAAATTTTGAACACAAGTCATATTTGACATTACGTACCTACTCCAACTTCCGGAATTTGATTCCGACCCTGATATCAAAATGTCAACCCCTCGGTCAAACTCTTAAAAAACCTTCAAATTTCTATCTTTAGCCAAATGGCTTCAAAATGGTCTATGAACCTCCGAATTCACTTTCGATCGTGCCCCCAACTCCAGAATCACTATACGGAGCTATTCACAGTCTTGGAATTCCAAACAGACTTTGATAACACTAAAATGATCTTCAAGCCAAACTTATGAAATTTCTTCTAAAATGACAACTTCCACAATAGGCGCCAAAATGCTCCCGGGTTATTCAAAACCCAGTCCGGGCATACGCCCAAGTCTGAAATCATCACGAACCTGCTGGAGCCTTCAGATCCTAATTCCAAGGTCGTTTACTAAAAATTCCAATCCTAGTTCATTCTTTCAACTTTAAGCTTTCGAAATGAGAATTCTCTTCCCAAATCAACTCTGGACTTCATGAAATTTAATTCCGACCATGCGTACAAGTCATAATACCTGAAATGAAGCTGTTCATGGCCTTCAACTGCTGAACGGAGCGCTTGTACTCAAAATGACCGGTTGGATCGTTACATTTATAGTACTTGAAATGGAAGAAAATACAGAAGTACCATTAATTTTAGGCACACCATTTCTTACAACAAGAAGAGCAATAGTTGATGTCCATCAGGACAATTAATTTTGTGAGTTGATGAGGAAAGAGTGATTTTTTACATGCATAAAATGATGAAATTTCCTGGGGATGAGTCATCATCATCTTGTTTTCAAATTGACTCACTAGATAACCTTGTAGATGAATACAAAGATAATCAGTTAATTACTTATTTATTGGAGAGATGTTTGGCTAGGTCAGGTACCATAAGAGATGTTAACCCCGTAATTAGAGAACAAGCTCAAATTCTAGAAAAAGAGTCAAAAAATGAGAAAGTCTCACACGAAGGAGTTCAATTGAAAATTGAACTCAAAGAACATCCCTCTCATTTAAAATATGTGTTTCTTGAACCCAAATTATTTCCAGTAATCTTTTCATCTTCTTTGACAATAGAACATGAAAGCAAACTGATTCGAGTCCTGAGAAAACACAAAACAGCCTTAGGGTGGACTATAGGTGATATCAAAGGAATCAGTCCAACTATTTCTAAGCATATGATTCTTATGGAGAATGATTATAAGCCAATAGTCCAACCCCGAATGAGACTAAACCTAGCGATGCAAGAAGTCGTCAAGAAAGAAATGGTGAAACTTCTAGCAGCAGGTATCATTTATCCAATATCTGACAGTCCTTGGGTAAGTCTTGTACAAGTAGTACCAAAGAAATGAGGTATGACAGCAATAAAAAATAAAAATAATTAACTCGTACGTACTAGAACAGTCACATGATGGATAGTCTGTATTGATTACAGACGACTTAATGATGTCACAAGGAAAGATCATTTTCCTTTGCCCTTTATTGATCAAATGCTTGAAAGAGTCACAGGACATGGTTTTTCCTGTTTTCTTGACGGATATTCTGGGTATAATCAGATACCAATTGCTCCAGAAGATTAAGAGAAAATGACATTCACATGCCCCCAAGGTACGTATGCTTACCGAAGAATGCCATTTGGACTATACAATGCTCTTGCTACATTTTAGCGTTGCATGTCGACAATTTTCTCAGATATGACTGAAAAGTTTTTTGAAATATTTATGGATGATTTCACACTTTTTGGTAAGACATTTGAAAATTGTCTCTATCATTTAAATTTGGTGCTTAAAAGATGTGAAGAGACAAATTTAGTTCTTAATTGAGAAAAATATCATTTTATGGTAACAGAGGGAATTGTTTTAGGACATAAAATTTCTGCTAATGGGATAGAAGTTGATAAGGCTAAAATTGATCTTATAGCAGGATTACACCCTCCTACCACTATTAAAGGCATTAGAAGTTTCTTAGGGCATGCAAATTTTTTAGAAGGTTTATAAAAGACTTTTCAAAAATCTCATAACCTCTGACTAACCTATTGATGAAATATGTGAAGTTTGAATTTTTAGATGATTGCAGAAAAGCATTTAAGATTCTTAAGGAACATTTGACTAATGATCTCTCCTGATTGGAGCGAACCATTTGAAATAATGTGTGATGCAAGTGATATAGCAGTTGGAGCGATATTAGGACAAATGAGAAACAAGATATTTAAGCCTATTTACTATGCCAATAGAACCCTTAATGAAGCTCAAAAGAATTATGCTACAACCGAGAAGGAACTACTTGCAGCATTCGACAAATTTTGTTCCTATTTGATAGAACAAAGGTTACATTTTATATTGATCATGCAACTTTAAAGTACCTCTTAGCAAAGAAGGATGCTCGACCCAGATTGCTACGATGGATACTCCTTTTGCCAGAATTTGATCTTAAAATAAATGATCGAAAAGGTTCTCAGAATCAGGTAGCTGATCATTTGTCTCGTTTGGAAAATCCTCCTACTAAGATAAAAGATATCAAAGAGGAATTTTCTGATGAACATATATTTTCAGTCACAACCATTATAAATCCACCACCTTGGTTTGCTGATATTGCCAACTATTTGGTTGGAGGATGGACTCCAAAAGATTGTTCTTATGAACAAAATAAAAATCTTAAAAAAGAAGCAAGATATTATTACTGGAAAGATCCTTACTTGTTTAAATTTTGTGTAGATGACATAACCAGGAGATGCGTACCAGAGACAGAAATGAACAACATCTTAAGTCACTGCCATGATGGGGCTGCAGGAAGACACTATGGAGGAAGAAAGACAACAACTAAAGTACTTGAAGTTGGATTTTTCTGGCCTACTCTATTCATAGATGCAAGGAATTATGTCGTCACTTGCGATAAATGCATGAGAATTGGTAACATTTCAAAAAGGGATGAAATGCGTACTAACTTTATTTTTGTGTGTGGAATTTTTTATGTTTGGGGTATTGATTTTATGGGTCCTTTTCCTCCTTCATAAGGCTATGAATATATTTTGGTAGTTGTTGACTATGTTTCAAAATACGTAGAAGCAATTGCGATTAGAAAACATGATGCTCATATTGTTTGTGCTTTTCTCAAGAAAAATATTTTTTTCTAGATTTGGAACTCCACGAGTGATAATAAGTGATCAAGGAAATCATTTTATAGATAAACAATTTGCTAGTTTGTTGTTAAAATATAGAGTAACTCATAAAACGGGAACTCCATATCATGCTCAAACAAGCGGGCATGTAGAAGTTTCGAATAGAGAATTAAAAAGAATTTTAGAAAAAATTGTTGGTTCTTCTTGAAAAGATTGGTCTTTAAAATTGGATGATGCGTTATGGGCATACATAACTTCTTATAAAACTCCCATAGGCACATCTCCTTATAGACTAGTTTTTGGGAAAGCTTGTCACTTACTTGTGGAATTAGAACATGAAGCATATTGGGCTATAAAATTGTTGAATCTAAACTTAGCAGATGCAGGTAAAAATCGTCTATTACAACTTGATGAGTTGGAAGAGTTCAGACTTACAGCATACGAAAATGCTAAACTGTACAAGGAAAAGATAAAAAAAACTAGCATGACAAGCTCATCCGCCATAAAGATTTTAAAGTTGGAAATCAAGTTCTGTTGTACAATAGCCGATTGAGATTATTTCCAGGAAAGTTTAAGTCACGCTGTACAGGACCATATACAATAACCGAAATTACCCCCTATGGTGCCATTTAAATACAACATACATATGGGGGTGGTAAATTCAAAGTAAACGGTCATCGTTTGAAGCCTTATATCAACAGATTCTTCGACAAACAGGCTTCAACAATTCTTTTTCCCTAATTTTTAAACTAAGTCGAGCTGACGACTTTAAACTCAGAACTATTTTCTTTCCCTCTGTTTAATCTTTTAAGTAATTATTAGTAGTAAAATATAACATTTCCTTTTAAGTAAAAATATATAATTAAATTACTTTTTCTTCTTATAAAAAAAGGTAATAATAATAATTGCATGTTTGTATTATATAATATATGTGTGTATGTAATATGTATTAATATATTTTTCCATGATAAAGAAGCACTCTCATGATTGAGAAAATAAAAGTTTTCCCCTATCATGAAAAAGAACATTTTCTTTGCATTAATCTTGTCTTTATTATATGAGAGAAATCTTGAGAGGCCAAGAAAAAGGAAATGAGGCCAGAATCGGAAAAAAATCAGGAATGCTACTTTATCTCCTTTTTGTCATGCCCCAAAATTCGAGGAGCTCAACTGAGTAAACCCGACCGAGCAAGCCTGTTAGATCTCATTCTACCCAAACTAACTCATGATTAAATTGGAGATGGACTCCATTAATCAAATTCTATAAACATATCATTAACGATTTTCATTTCATTTTCATTAGCAATTTCATTCACCATATTAAAGGTATTACAAGTTTTATACATCATTGCCAAACATAAATATTTCTATTTTAAATTCCCATGCACGACACTACCCACAATCTGTCTACGGAGCTCTAACTACAGCTAAAGAATAATATGGAAATACCGGCAACTAGGCTCCGTCTATACCTTACACAAATACCAAAATAAAACTCCGGGAAGAAAAGCGGCATGAGCCACGTAGGGCCCCGAGAAGAAAGGGGCTCACCAATACAGATGACGGAAAGTGGATAAGGTGCTACTGTCGGTAGGCTGGAGTACCTGCAATAGAACCGCCTACAATCATAACACGAGTGTAGCGCCCCTGGCAAAAGGGACACCAGTACATTTGAATTGTACTGGTATGTATAAACAAACTTCACCCCAAGTAAAATCAAATAACACACAAGTAACAGATATCAATAGAATCAATGATCAACTGCACGTGAAAGAAACAATCAAAGCTAAACAAGTTTCACAATCTATCCTTTTCCCCTTCAACATTATCACAGCAATAATTTCACAATTTTCTCATATTTTCATTTCAATAGTGATTTCGATCACTTTCCGCCCTTATTACCTCGGCCACCCTTGTTACCTTGGTCACCCTTATCACCACAACCCACACCTTATTACTTCGTGTTGCAGCGCACAACCCGATCCCGCCGAACAAACATAATTCACAAACAACAAGAACAACAACAACAACAACAACAATTCACAAGGAGCAACAATAACAAAAACAACAACAATTCACTAAAAATTTCCATAACCATCAATACCATTTCTATCATATTCAACACCTCATATGCCATTTAAGCTACAACGATAATTGCCCATGACAATCCACATATGATACTACCGCAGTTGTTTCAATTGCATCAATTACAATTTCTTTCCATTATTTGTTACACATCCTTTACCACACAAACACATTCACACACCCACATTTGGTTTGTTGCCATTTACTTAGACCATCATATCGGAAGACTTAACCAACATCGTTTAAGGCAAATTAATCACAAGAATTCACAAATAGTTCACATAAGTAAACACATACTTCCATGTCGACATCCTCAAGCTTTTACAAACTTTGCATAATACGATAGGCACATCAAATCACTTCTCACAATCACATATAACTTGGTGGTATGGAAATCAACTAAGGCAATCAATGCACATATTTTCATACAAGGTACATATACCGTATGCTCGCCACAACAAGGGAATTCTACAAGAGTTAATGTTAGCCATACATACCTCGTTTAAGCTTTCCTTAAGTTACTACAACGTTCCAAATTTTTTGGAAATTCCAATCTAGTTTAAGACATAACAAAATTAAACACAAATTAGAAAGGTATTCATGGTTTCAGCTCATTTGAGTATTTTATCAAATACTAGTTGAGCATCTTAATTTCAAATCTCTTTTTCAAGTTTTTTCTTCATTCCTCAACCAAATCGTTACTTGTTTATGTTAAGAAATCTTCCCATAAACCTAAGTTGTACATGCATGTATACACAATATCAATACACCCAAGAATCATACCTCACTAACCCATCTTATACTCCAAACCAGAAATAAAAACCTAGGGTATAGAATCTTACCTCCTAAATGAAGAACTTGCGATTGGGTTATTTGATTCTTGAAGATTGATGCAAGATTTGGATGATTTAAATGTTGGTTTTCTCCTTCTATCTCTAAAATGCTCTCATATCTCTCTAAAATCAGTAAGAAATGAACCCAAAATGAACCGTAAAGAGTATATATTAAAATGGGGTCGGGTTATAAAAATAGGGAAATTAACCCTCCAAAATCAAGTATGTGATCGCAGAATCCATCGCATAACGGGTATGCGGGCCGCAGATGCGTCACAGAACTCGTTGCCCAGAACTGGGATGTTCTACTTCATTTTGCGAACATTCTGTGATCGCAGAATGGTTTTGCGTTGGAAACTAGACTTATTTGATTACAACTTTGTGTAGGAATGTCAAAATAACGAACGGTTTGAAGCGTTGGAAACTAGACTCGAAGACCTTCCATTTGATAATTTATCCATCACCTAAAGCCTTATAGATATTTAGATATGCTCGATCAAAGTATGGACTAGTGCAAGATCATTGGGAATTTTAGCCTTTTATGGACATTTCCAATTTTTCTTAGACTTAGGCCTTTCCTTAGACCCCAAATTACTTACCATAAGACTTATACACATATTTGCCAAATCCAATGGATGTACACAATCTTAGTAGCACATAAAAATATTATAATAAGCCTACGTGACACAACGAAATCCTAAATTACTTAGAGAAAATTTCCGGGGTCTTACATTCTCCCCCCTTAGGATCATTCGTCGTTGAATAAAGAGTAGATTCCGACTTAAACGCTTAATATAATAAATCTCTTTTCTCACCTACCTCAAGACTCTAAATTTTGGCTAACTCCTAAATTTTTTAGAAATTTCGGTAGAGTCTCCTTTGTAACTATGCCTATCCACCTAGCAGAGAATCACCAAAATCGTCTTAACAACACATCCACAACTAGACAGAGCACCACAATGTATATCTCAACAATACTAATCTCAGTATTACAAGCACTACATTATCATAAGGATACCAGAACATGGACTGCACAATTTTAGATCAAAACACCTATATGGTACCTTTGAAGTCAAAACTAATTGATATTCACACAAGCAAAAATATTTTCCTTCCACGACACTTTCAGCCTTCCAGATGACCTTCTCAACTTAAAGTTCTATCATGACACATTCGCAGAAATAATATCAACTCCCAAACATATATAACAAGGATGACAGATAGACACCTCGCATGGGTTAACTATCCATTGAATTTACCTTTAATAATTTCCTCTGTACAATTTACATTCCACCGGATATTGTAATTCATGGTAACAACAACAACCCACAATTCCATCACATGGCATCATAACATCAAGAGTCATTTCATAGTAACCAAACAATCATGTGTTCATAATAGTCCTTACCAGCCATTAATGTAATCACAAAGGTGTTCATCAATAAGAATATAATTTTATTTCAATCAACAATCCATATGAAGTCAAGCCACGATGATTCTTGCCAGTAGTGCATCATATAAGATATTCCCATGATCATATAGTTCAATCAAATCAAATTAGACCCCTCTTTTATCACTACATTCTTAGACATAAACATATGGAAACATAAATTACATGAGGAGTAGTTACAGGGAACATCATACTCATAGTGCAACCTAATGTGTAATACACTTATGTTACCTTTATTATCAACTCACATAACATATTCAAGGGAAAATATGGAGAATAGTCTGCTCACCCTCCAAACTCTAAATCTCTAGGCCAACACTCACACTAAACCCTTGATGATCTTCTACAATTTCAATAAGATGTGCTATCATAAACTGACCATAAAATTACCTATCCAATATATATATATATATATATATATATATATATATATATATATATATAT
>MU679897.1:19770-54637 GCA_026770625.1 Nicotiana glauca | reverse complement strand
TTGACTTGTCTGAACTTACAATACCCAATGGATCTAATACAGTGAGGAAGAACAGAGTTCAAGATCAGGCTGGAGTTATTTAGGAATCCATTAATATGCTGAGCAGACCATTTCATGAGGTTATATGCTAAGAGACACAGAAGGTTACTACTAACAATATTGACGTGGTTAATTATTGTGAGGACATCAATTATTATACAAATAAGTCATAGGGGTACCTCGTACATTGGCAATAGGAACCATTAAGGAGGAATACTCAAGTACGTGAACCACTCATTTTCTAGAGTGTAGGGAAAATCTGTTTATCAAGAATAAGAATACTCTGGCACCTTGAATGTGATACGGGTTTCAAAATACATGAAGTTGAATTACACTCTTAACATTACTTGAAACACGAAATCTATGCCACAAGACTGTGAGGATGAATATAAGTTGAACGCTTATGAGATTATCATATTTCAGACAACTTAACCCTTCCTTATAATTGATTATATATGAGGGAACTAAAGATACGAACACTTGTCTTTCAAATCAATATGCTCATTATATGTGCAAAAATCTGAAGGCATCTAATCTCATCGCTTTCTCAAGTAAAACCACATAGCTCGGACACTTAAATGTTAGGACGAAATCATGTACTAGTTAGAGGCATCCTATTGGTTAACATGATGCTTTGGGAAGAGAGAAAAAAATGCCACTCCTACCCACCCAAGGGGGTGTAATACCAAGGGTAGTAAAACTCCCCTCACATGAAAATGATATATTCAATACTTCTAAAAGTCGAGTGAGAAGAAGGCCACGTAACCCATCCAATCCGACCCATTTAAGACTTTGGAAAAGGGGATGCAATTTGGTTTGAAATCAGGGAAATTTTAGCTTGAGATTAAAGGAAAATCATTACTTTTGAAACCCATAGGACAAGCCCTCGTAGTCCTAGAATGTTTATAACAATGGCATGGAAGTATTAAAACCATTACGAATGGGTATAAAACAAGACCTCAAAGTGCCCGCGTGGATAAGTTCGAAAGAATGAGACGTCTTAATGCATTTATCGAGGAGAAGTAACCTGGGCTATCTAGTCACATGGATAAGTGGAGAAGGTAGATGATTTTTTAGGAAAAACTCTCATAAGAAGTGCGAGCAATATCTTTTTATCCTAACAAAAGGAACATGTCCTCATCCTTAATGCGAAAAGACTTGCTCTTTGATGCCATGAAACATAAATGAATTATACAATGAGAGTTATCGGATGAAGTAGATAGTAGGGTAGCAAAACTAATAAGCACTATTTGGAACCAACGAGCATAAACCAAGTTTTTTGACATTAGAAGTCTGTAGGAAAGGAGAAATTTGCCCACTCTCAGGGCGTTTGTAGAGTACATAAAAGTGAGGTTAATTAAATCATATCATATAGTTGGATAACTAGTCGAGACATTGAGATGATATAGAATTGAAGATTACGGGTAAACAACACATGATGCAAGACAAATTACAGAAAGTGAGAGAGCCTTATGGAAGTAACCTTTACATTGTATCCACTAGGAAGGGTGGTAATATAAAGAGATTATGAGAAGCTACCCCCCACCCTTTTTTGTAAGGAAGATCTCTATATGAAGTCACATGATGTATAGCGTTAAAATTCAAAAAAAAATCCAATTGTGTTTAGCAACTCAACTTCATAATGAAGCATTACAACACTTCTATACGACCAGCTATTACAATCCACATTTGGAGATGCTATAAGACTTGACTGAGAGAAAGGTTTTGACGTACGAATGTGTTACTAGGTGTATTTATCCTTGGCCAACCCAAAACCAAAAGGTGAGACTTAGACTGATAAGAAGATCGTTGGACTAGCACAAGTGTAGATATTCCATTATCGAAAATAGATCATTCAATTTCAGCAATTGTGTCATGCTATCAACACTTGATGAATCTTGAAGTGATATGAGAACCCAATGAGATAGTATGGAATAATCATGGAGGGTTTGCAGATGTTCATAATGAGTTCTTCATGAATTTTTTACTTGAGAACTACCCAGATGCTAATGAAATATAGAAGAACAAGAGAAACAGGCGTTATGCTATAATAAATCCCAAAGATGTGCTTGATCTTCACGGAGAGCCTAGTAAGGGTCCTTACGAGACATAAAGTGTTACAATTACTCATAGAAGGATATGTTCTCTCATGGTTAGCGAACAAGTGTGGGGAAACTAGTACAATGGATTCACTAACATTTGAATGAATATATGTATGGAGGTGTAAAGAGAAAGTAAACATTTGATATGAGCTGGACATCCTTCTGCTATATTAGCTCCCAACTGCACTATATGACCATGCCACGGGCAACCACAATACTAGGACAAGGTGAGCTTCCTACTACGGGATGTCCCAAGTGGACATGAAAGTTATGATGGCACAATATCTTCCTATGATGGGGATGTGAGGATCCCTAAATTTTCAGAGTGACTTTATGCGTACGGTGACCATTTCGGTTGACATATACTCACTTGATAGGTGTTAAAGTATGATCTTATGTTACTAGGCAGTAAGAAGCTTTCATGATGATGTTTGCAAGAGAGTAGATTGACTGTTCAAACCATATAATCCATATATACAACTGAGTAAAACAGTGACTCAAGAAGGATCACAACGCTAGGATGCTTTGCATGGAACTCGGCACCACATAGGTAAATTTTATGATGGTGCATGTAGAGGCACAAACAAGTAGATTTTTTCCAATTAAATAAAAAGATCCTGTAAGAAATTCATCAGATATAATCCATTGGTGAGAATTTAGGAAAATCAAGTGGGAAATATCAATTGTAGAGTCATAAATTAATTACATGGAATAATTATAGAACTTAATTCCACAAGAATATAAATAAGAGAATTCATAATGGAGTAGATTCACGAATAGTGCGTCTCGTTCAAAGCGTTGATACATACAATGTTTTGTTATTCAACACCTTGTTAAGGCCATTTATGAGAACTCTTCAATATGGATGTACATATACAATGAGTAGAAATTCTGATTTGATCACTTAACGACGTTAGGTTGATAAGGCAATAGCTTAATCGATACCCCTCGACTCCACATCTCTAACATACTTAGGTAACATTTTGACATACCACATAATCTGATGGTGCAGAGACATCAATAGGGAAAAGGACACTCCCCTCTTAGCGATATGTTTTACCAATCCATCCACATCTCAATACATTCTCCTAACAAGTCCTTAGGCAATCCACTCAGACTCAATGGTGGGATCAATCCCTTCTTACATGCTTCAAATTTGCGGATTATGGCATCAAGGTTACCAATCTTGAGAATAAGACTTAGAGAGGAAATTAGATCCCTAACTCGAGCTCTATTGCACGACTGGAGTATCAAAGAAGGGTGAAATTCCTAAATATCCGAATAGCCTCCAAATTATAGATGTGGTCGACAACACACCAATAAGAAGGACTCTACTAGACACGGCTCCGAGACATCCTATGACACTTGAAAACCTTAGGCTCTGATACCAAGTTTGTCACGCCCCAAAATCTGAGGAGCGCGACCGACGCTCAACCGAGTAAACTCAATTGAGCAAGCATGTTAGATATCATTCTACCCAAACTAACTCATGAATAAAATAGATATGAACTCCATTAATCAAATTCTATAAACATATCATTAACGATTTCCATTTTATTTTCGTTAGCAACTTCATTCTCCATATTAAAAATATTACAAATTTTATGTATCATTGCCAAACATTAATATTTCTATTTTAAATTCCCATGCCCGACACTACCCACAACCTGTCTACAGAGCCTCTAACTACAACTAAAAAATAATATGGAAATACCGGTAACAAGGCTCCGTCTATACCTTACACAAATACCAAAATAAGACTCCGGGAAGAAAAACGGCATGAGCCACATAGGGCCCCGAGAGAAAAAGGGCTCACCAATACAGCTGATGGAAAGTGGATAAAGTGCTGCTGTCGGTAGGTTGGAATACCTTCTATTGAACCACCTACAATCATAACACGAATGTAACGCCCCTGGAAAAAGGGACGTCAGTACATTTGAATTGTACTGGTATGTATGAACAAACTTCACCCCAAGTAAAATAAAATAACACAAAAGTAATAGATATCAATAGAATCAACGATCAAATGTACGTGAAAGAAACAATCAAAGCCAAACAAGTTTCACAATCTCTCCTTTTCCCCTTCAACTTTATCACATCAATGATTTCACAATTTTCTCATAATTTCATTTCAATAGTGATTTCGACTTATTACCTCGGCCACCATTATTACTTTGGCCACCCTTATCACCACAACCCACACCTTATTACTTCATGTTACAGTGCGCAACCCAATCTCACCTAACAATCACAATTAACAAACAACAACAACAACAACAATTCACAAGGTATGTCGACATCCTCAAGCTTTTACAAACTTTGCACATAACAAGATAGGCACATCAAATCACTTCTCACAATCACATATAACTTGGTGGTATGGAAATTAATGAAGGCAATCAATGCACATATTTTCATACAGGGTATATACTGTATGCTCATCACAACAATGGGATTCTACAAGAGTTAAAGTTAGCCATACATACATTATTTAAGCTTTCCTTAAGTTACTACAACGCTCCAAAAATTCTAACAATTCCAATCTAGTTTGAGACATAACAAAATTGAACACAAACTCGAAAGGTATTCATAGTTTCAGCTCATTTGAGCATTTTATCAAATACTAGTTGAGCATCTTAATTTCAAATCTCTTTTTCAAGCTTTTCCATCATTCTCCAACCAAATATTTACTTATTTATGTTAAGAAATCTTCCCATAAACCTAAGTTGTACGTGCATGTATACACAATATTAGTACACCCAAGAATCATACCTCAATAACACATCTTATACTCCAAACTCGAAATTAAAACCTAGGGTATAGAATCTTACCTCCTAGATGAAGAACTTGTGATTGGGTTTTTTGATTCTTGAAGATTGATGCAAGATTTGGATGATTAAAATGTTGGGTTCCTCCTTATCTCTCTAAAATGCTCTCACCTCTCTCTAAAATCAGTAAGAAATGACCCCAAAATGAACCCTAAAGCCTATATATTAAAATGGGGTCGGGTTATAAAAATAGGGGAATTAACCCTCCGAAATCAAGTATGCGATCGCAGAATCCATCGCATAACAGGTATGCGGGCCGCAGATGCCTCGCCGAACTTGTTGCCTAGAACTGGGCTGTTCTACTTCATTTTGCGACCATTCTGCAATTGCAGAATGGTTTTGTGGTTCGCAGAGCTATATCTGTGATCGCAGATTTCACCGCAGAATCGCATTTTTTCAGAATTTGGTAATTTGATCATAACTTTGTGTAGGAATGTCCAAATGATGAACAGTTTGTAGTGTTGGAAATTAGACTCGAATAACTTTCATTTGATATGTTTTACATCACCTAAAAACTTATTGATATTTATATATGATCGATCAAAGTATGGACTAGTGCAAGATTATTGGGAATTTTATCTTATTATGGACTTTTCCAATTTTTCTTAGCCTTAGGCCTTTCCTTTCGACCCCAAATTACTTACAATAAGACTTATACACATATTTACCAAGTCAAATGGATGTACACCATGTTAATAGTACATAAAAATGTTATAATAAGCCTACGTGACACCACAAAATCCTAATTTACTTAGCGAAAATTTCCGGGGCCTTACGCTTTTACTATTAATTTATTTTGTCATGAGGACATGACATTATTTAAACTTGGGGGCAGAGTAATGCAGACAAAAAAAGAGTATATGTTATAACTAAAAAATTTTTTTTAGTAAATTATACATATAAAAAATTGAAAAAAAAAATTGAAAATAAAATAAAATTTGAGTTGCCTTATTCCTAAGGCAAGTTACTTCATGTACTTCCATGGATTTCTTGTTCCGTTCTTTGCCATGGTCGTTATATTTAGAACATAATATTTTTTAGGACTTTTAGTTTTTTTAACTTGTTTTGGTAAATAAATTGGCTAAACATGATTTGACTTGAAAAAATTTGACATTTAGAAAAGACGAATTTGATTAAGTACCATTCACGGGTTTTATGATCACTTTTTAAGCTCATACTTACTTATTGGTGATTGAAATCGTAGTTTTCGTTGGCCCAAGTATATTGTTTGGTTAGCTTATATTGTCCAGTTCTCCTGTATCACACCTGCTTTTGGCGCTACCGCACCCCGCGAAGGGCATGGTAAAGGGAGTTTTTTCCAATTAAAGGACAACTGAAACAGGATTCGTATACTAAGAGATTCAGAGTCGCCACTTGGGAGATTTATGGCGTCCCAAGTCACCAGTTGAATCCCGAATCGAGGAAAGGTTTGACGCTATTTAACAGTCCGCGAACCAGAAATCCGGATAAGGAATTCTGTTAACCCGGGAGAAGGTGTTAGTCATTCCCGAGTTCCGTGGTTCTAGCACGGTCGCTCAACTGTCATATTTGGCTTATTTATCTGATTTATAACATACTTTAACTTATGTGCAAGTTTTAACTCTTTACTGCTTTTATTATTACTATTATTTTAACAAAGAATTGCAACGTTGTGAAAACGTATCTCGAACCACGTCATATCAATGTACCCGTGGTTATCGACACATTTCGATTTTGTTGAGATTTGTATTTGGGTCACATAAATGTGCACCCAATTTTAAGAAAATGATTTATTAAAGGCACGACTAGCGTATCATTATTTTGGGTAAGGCCGTGAAATTTCGCTAAACGGCCCATCCCGAAATCTAAGTAATTTTACAAACACTTATATAGAGGGCCCCGCAACTTATGTATTTTTGTTTGTCGAGTCTCGTCTCCTTTATTATTTTTTTTAAAAAAAGAATTGCAACGTCATGAAAATGCATCTCGAACCACGTCACAATCAATGTACCCGTGATTATCAACACATTTCGACTTCGTTGACATTTGGATTTGGGTCACATAAATGTACACTCGAGTTTAGGGAGGTAATGTTATTAAAATACGTGACTAAAGAGTCTAATGAGTTATTAGTTTGGGGAAGGCCGTGCAATTCACTAAATGGCTCATCCCGGAGTCTATGTATTGAAATATATACATTTATAAGGGCCCCACAGTTTGTGTATTTTATTTGGTGAGGCTCATCTCATTTATTTTAAAAAAAGATCATCCTAAAGTGACTACATTCTTCTATTTTTCGTCCGTCTCTAAAATGAAAGAAGAAAAGGTCCTAATTTATTTATATGCTTACGAGTTGTTATAGTCGGGTTTCGAACATGGTTTGTTAGATCGAAAAATAGGTGCCATATGGGCAGTTCGTTTGCCAACGTAGGCCCAGGTCCAACGCATGTAGTATTAAAATGGGACCTGGGCCATCTTATTCTAATATTGGGCCTAGTTTCAACGTTCAATTTGCAGAAACAGATTCGAGCTCGATTTCGCAAACACGGGTTATTGCCAATTGCATTACATGATGAAGCTAAACACAATATTTCAGATTTTGAGCAAATGGGCTGCCTACAATTATTATCTACCTATTGCTGACAATATCGAAACCTTTATAACTAGGGAACTAACGAGTTTCAACAGGCAGGTTCAAAATAAAAACAAACTCATGCTATCTTCATCTTATTCCAATTATTTAACTAGTCAACTTGACAATAATGGGCATGCTTAACTTATTTGAGAAAGTACAGTTAACTTGGAAGTTTGATTTCTAAGTCCCTGCTACTGAAATTAGTATTAAATTACTAAATTTACAACTAAGAAAGCAACATTTCTGGTCCAATACAGTCATTATTAGATGCAAAATCCACAATCCACATACTTCATTGAACTATAAAAATAGATTACAGAATTATTTATTGCTTATTACTAAATTACAGATATACTAAATATTTAACTACTCGAGCATTTCTTTCACTTTTACAGCTACATCATAGTGTGACTCGAAAGTGTACCTGGTATAGGAAACCAAAGAAGTGGTAGATCAGCAGAGTAGCAGTATACAACAATAGCAACAGAGGTCCAGCACACTCATAAAACCAGTCTGCAATTTTCAGAAAACACCAAAACAGCAACACAGATATATCAGAAACCCCGGAATGATACCAAAATACCAACAAAACCAACAACAGAAACAGAATGTATTCAGAAATGAGACAGGACAGTAGATTTTATGATTTCTATTCTTCTGACTCTCCAATAAAGACACTCAGAACCTCAATTAAATAGTAACAAACTGATTCTGATTTAGGTAGTAAAGAAAACCTCACTCTTTCAGTGTTTAGCTCTCAACCTATTGACATTTTCTAGATTAAAAGACAACCCTATTTGAACTCTAAACTTACTGAACTTTTAGTGTCAAAATTTTGCCCAAATTTCACTCTTTCTCTCTGACTTCCCTAGATTAAGAGCCAGCCTTTGTTCTATCAAAATTCCTTCTATTTATAACAAAAAAAAATAGACCCCCTCACACTGCCTAAAAACACTCAGATTTTTTTATTCTTCCCATACCCCTTGAATTCCCACTCCTAAGTGTCTTTCTTGTATGAAACTATTTGGTTCCCCACACTTACATGTCTTGTACCCTATTGTTTCAATCAAGAGTCATGGGGTGATTAAAGTATTCTGATTAACTCCCCATACTCGTATATCTTGTTCCCTATTGCTTTTAAACTAATGACATTTATCACCACTTGTCAGACCCTTAAGTTCAAACTACTTGCAAGCCTGTAAAATCCCCAAGTTACCCCCCTTAAACCCTTGAAAATTATTGTATTACCCTAAGCCTGTTAGCCTGTTATTAAATCTATATAAGTTCAAACCCAACAATTGACCAAGACTGATTTCTAACTTTCTCCTGATTGATCAACTAAATTACTATAGCTATATCCAATTCCTAAACGAGTTCAGGCAGTAGATTCAAAGCAGAAGGTCAAGATCAAAATCAGGAATGAGTTGATCATATTGGGAACCAATCCTAATCAACTCAAACCAACTAATCAATCATGTATTTGCTAAAGTCAAGCTAAAATTGAAGCATTTATGAATCAAGACGTGAGGTTCAAGTGAACAACCAAAGAGCAACAAAGTGTAACATATAAATAAACAGGGTGCTTGGTTTCAAAGATGAAAACTGAACACACCAGCAGGTTCATTTCAATACAATAATGGCACAGAAATAATGCAAGATAGTAAGCACTCTGAAATAAACAGAAATAGACTATTATCATGCTTTTCTAGTTTTTAAGCAAATTAATTGACGACACTTATTTAATCGATTACACATACACAAGTAACAATCAAACAGAATCAAACATACAAACAGTGTGATTCATTTGGCTTTGGACAGGAGCAGGGGACTTATGAAACTAATTATTCGACGACATTATTCAAATCGAATATATAGTTTATAACACACATTTAGCAATGGACAGAAGAAAAATCGACCAAATAAAAGGTCTGGAGATGGACAGAATAATTGATACAAAAATTGAAAAATTAATTAAAACTAAACTAAACACACAAACAAATATTAAGAACATAAATAGAACAAAGGGAGAGGAAAAATTACCTCCGAAACTCAAAATCTAGACGACCCAGGTTTGAACTCAGACTCGAACACCTTTGAGGTCGAACGGGCCTTAATCGAGTGTTCACCACTGAGAACACTTAGACTAAGGTCCATTGAACACCCAAAACCTCATTAATTTGAACAGATTCCAGGTTTGGGTCTTTTAGGGCTCTTGAGGTTCGATTTGGGGTTCGAGTGTTTCTAGCCAGATTCGAATGGAAACAAAGGCATTTAGGGTGTGTTGGAGGTCAGAGGGAGGTCTGGTATGAGTTTGGGCTTGGTTGTGGTAAGTTAAGGTTTTTCTCGAATCTTCGAACGAAGATTCGAGAGTATGGAGAATGATTCGAGGCCAGTGGTTAACAGATTCATAACCAGGGTGGTCAGGTGGCTTAGGGGTGTAGATTTGAGGGTTATTGGAGTAGGTCTAGGTTTGGCTCGAATCTTCGATTGAAGATTAGAGAAGTTCTAGGAAGATTTGACCTAAACGGTTGGTGGATTTGAAACCAGGGTGGTCAGATGGTTAAAGGGTGTTAGTATAGTGGTCATTGGACCATCGGAACCGCCGTGAGGCGATTTTCGGTGGGAGGAGCACGGTGAGGGAAGGAAGAGGATTCATCTAGTCTCTGAGCTTGAAAGAGACGAAGGGGTGAGGGGGGCGTTTGGATTGGGGGGGCTAGGTAGGAAGATTAAGATTATATACAAGGAGGAGCATTTGATCTTGGCCGTTGGAACAACCATGATGGCCCAAGTCTGATTTTGATCGTTTGGGCTGACTTTGGGGTACAAAAATGATGGCCCATGTCTGATTTTGTTCATATTTTTCATTTATTCTTCTTTTTTTTCTTTTATTTTCTAATTAACAAAAATTCTACATTAAATGGCAACATCAAAATTGAACTACAAAATGTTAATTAACCCTTAAGAACAATTAACACACAAGATTAACAAACCAAATCACACATTCGGACAATAAATGACAAAAATACAACAAATACACCTTTTTGTGATTTTCTTCATTTTAAAACCAAATCATGGTTTAAATAATTCCTAAGTACACAATTAGATCCTAAGTGTTCATGCAGCATATATTTTTGTATTTTTTTTAATTTAATTATAACAAAATAAACATTTACGGACAAAACACAAATAATTATCCAAAAAAATGCCATGCAAAAATTGTCGAAATTGTATACACGACAATTTGTTTTATTTTTGATTTCTTTTGGAGTAGTTTTCGTGAAGCAAAAATCACGTGCTCACAGCTGCCCCTCTTTGTCCGAAAACATAAAGAGTTTTCGTGCAAAGATAAAGTGAGCGAATTCGAGTGATTTTTGCTCATTGGAAAACTCCGTGTGAAGCATTTTTGAAAAGTTCTAACCGAACCTTTGCTTCAAAGGTTTACTACATATCCCTGGCTAAAAGGGAATCAGGTTAATGTAGTTCGGGAAGTTTTGGTAGCTGGGACTACCATGGGACTGCAATTTTGTTGTTACTGCTGCTGCATGCTATTATTACTGCTTACCAATCTCCTTGTTACACCGTGCTCAAAAGAATACAAGAAGCTAGACTAAACTAGGAATTACAAATCTTATCTATTTTCTTTCTTCCGAAAATTGCTAGGGCCGACACTGGCCTTTTGCTTTTTTTGAACACCAGTTTCATCGTTTTGTTCTGTCCGCTGGGGCTAACGCTAGTTCAAAGACCGCTTCTCTTGGAATTTGTCTTATCTTCTTTTGCTTTCCGCACTTGAATTTATGCTGGGGATTTTTGTTGTAACTTCTGCCTTCTGGTGAGTTACTGATTTCAATGTAAAGACCAAAATGTAAACACTAAAATTTAATGCCTCCGCTCTACGGGCGGGCTCCCGAATGCAGCAACTTAAAAGTAACACCTCCATTCTACGGGCGGGCTCCTGAATACAACAACTTAAAAGTAACACCTTCGTTCTACGGGCGGTCTCCCGACTTCAACAACTTAAAAGTAACACCTTCATTCTACGGGCGGGCTCCCGAATGCAGCAACTGAAAAGTAACACCTCCGTTTTACGGGCGGGCTCCCGAATGCAGCAACTGAAAAGTAACACCTCCATTCTACGGGCGGGCTCCCGAATGCAGCAACTTAAAAGTAACACCTCTGTTCTACGGGCGGGCTCCCAAATGAAACAACCAAAAAAGTAACACTTCCGTTCTACGGGTGGGCTCCCGAATGCAACAACTTAAAGTAACACCTCCGTTCTACGGGCGGGCTCCCGAATGCAACAACTGAAAAAGTCAGACCTCCGTTCTACAGGCTGGCTCCCGAATGCAACAACTGAAAAAGTAACACCTCCATTCTACGGGCGGGCTCCCGAATGCAACAACTTAAAGTAACACCTCCGTTCTACGGGCGGGCTCCCGAATGCAACAAATTAAAGTAACACCTCCGTTCTGCGGGCGGGCTCCCGAATCAATCCTTATTCGACCTATAATGCTCGAAGGTTTTCACTATCAAGCCTCACTCTTTTCGATTTTTCTCTCAGCTTTCATCGCCTTATGGTGCCCGTGAAGGTTTTCACCGATAAGACTCTCTCATTTGTATTACTTTTTAGCTGGGGATTGGAGTGTCACCGCTGAGACTCTCTCATATTTCTTGCTGGAGGTCAGAGTCTTTTCTGCTAGGGATCAGAGTGTTATGCTAGACTTCCCTTTGCCTGACTTGACTTCTTTTGAAGACTGGTCAAAAGGTCTTTCTTTAGACCGTAATTTGGGTTTCGGATATGGCTAGAAGGAAAGGGTATTTGAAGGCTCAAAAACACATCAATTTTGGGTTCAAAATTACAACCTTTGGAACTAAATTTATTTATAATAAACACAATTTTTTTTTGTTTGCCCCAGTTTTCTCGCTTGGGGATTTTGATTGATTTTTTTTTTCTTTTTTCAAAACTATGACCGAGCCGTGAAGTGCCTACGTATCCTCTTTGAGGAATCAGGTCAAACGTAGTTCCCACCTGATTTCATTTTCACTTATTACTATTTTATTTTTCTCTTTTCTTATCTCTCTTTTTTTCTTTTTTCTTTTTTCTTTTTGTCATTTTCTTTTTTTTTCTCTTTATCTTCCCTGTTTGTGTTTCTATTCTTTGCTACTGATTCCGAAGGACGGGTATGAAAGAAAACAAATAAGGCTCAAATGGTTAACGAAGGATAAGGTGTTTGGATAACAGAACAAAATGCCTCCGTCATTCCAATCTTCAAAACATGTCAAGTGCAAACAACACGATTAACATTCACCATATTTTTAAAGCAATGTTAGGCAACACTCTCATTTTTATTACCATGAACGACCCTTGTCTCAACATGGCCAACTTGCCTTTAATGGTTTTGTTTTTATTTGCCCCAGTTTCGCATCACTCAGGTTCCAAATGATCTCAACTGTTCTTATTTTCTTTAAGCGTCCCGATCCTTTTTCAATTGCTTCATGGTTAACTTTTAAGATTAGGGCAAAATTGCGTACGCATGCCATGTCACTAGAGTTGACAGAAAAAGAACAATAGAAAGGGAAAAGTAAAAGAAAAAAACTAAACGTAAAAGAAAATAGGATATTGCATTGGACGATGAAACAGTTTGAACAACTGGATAAACAAACTAAATTAGGGTTACAACCCTTAGAACAAACCTAGACAACACTAACATGAGATATTACGACCAAATGGAACTGGGCAAAATCAAAAGATAGAAGGGTTTGATTTAAAAGACAATATCCAGATTACAACCCTGAAATAATCTGGACAACAGATATGTGACGACCCAATGGGTCATCACCTGTTTTCCTCATCTGTTCTATGCTTTCGAGGCCTTGAAAACCTCATTTTCTATTGCCTCGATTTGCGTGCACAGTCCGAGCGTGTAGCCGGAAAATCTTTTGTGTTGGAATATGTGAATTCTGTGAAACATTTGAAAATTTTTTATATTAATATGATTATAGTTGACTTTGGTCAAAATTTTTGGTAAAGGACCCGGACACGAGAGTGGATGGTCCCGGAAGGTCCGTAGAAAAATATGGGACTCGGGCATGTGCCCGAAGTCAAAATTCGAGATCTAGAACCTCAGTAAAAGAATTTTTCTGTTAAATTGTTTTTTTGAAATTATTAAGGAAAATGAAAATGAAAATTGATTAAAAGACTATGGTATCGGGCTCGTATTTTGGTTCCGACGCCCAGTACAAGTCTTGTATATTGTTTAAGCGCTTCCTGTAAAGTTTGGTTGAAAATAGATGTCGTTTGACGTGTTTCGGACCAAAAAAGCTAAAGTTAAGGTTTATGAACTTTGAAATGAAAACTGATGATCTTGGGATTTAATTCATGGAATTTGATGTTATTTTAGTGATTTGATTGCTCGAGCAAGTTCGTATGATGTTTTTGAGTCAGTGTACATTTTTTGTTTGGAGCCCCGAGGGCTCGAGTGAGTTTCGGATAATAACGGGGTATTTTACACTTGGAAAAGCTGTAGAAAATCTACAGCAGGTGCACAATGATTTCCTTCTATGCGATCGCATATGTATAGCTGCGATCGCATAAAGCAAAGTTCAGAGGTCCCCAAATCCTTCTATGCGATCGCACTCCTCTTTACTGCGATCGCATTGTACAACCTGCCCCCCTCACATTTTTCTTCTATGCGTTCGCATTGGTCGTTATGCAATCGCAGTGCTTACTCCCCATTACCCTATGCGATCGCAATGCCTTTTCCGCGATCGCATAGGGCAATTTTGCCCAGTTAAATTTTTAAAAAATGGGACAGAACCAGTGCACTCGGATTTTTCACTCTTTTATCACGAACCCTCTTCTCCCCCAAGACCTAGGACGCCATTAACTCCCCCAAGCTTCAAGACCCTTTGAGTAAGTAATTTTTGCTTATTTCCTTCACTTTTCTTTCATTAATTTACTAGTTTCTAAGCCTAAATTATGAAATCAAGGTAGAAAACATGGGTTTTAAGCAATGTTAGGTTTTTGAGAATTTTGGGTAAGTCAACCCCAATTTACGGTCGAATCTTAAAATAAATTATATGTTTGCACTCGTGGGGGTATGGGTGAATTTATTTTGGCTCGAACCTCGGGTTTTGACCGAGCGGGCCTGGGGTCGATTTTACAATATTTGGACATAATATTAAAAGGACTTTAATTAGGCAATTGGGCTAGTTTGTTGAGTAGAATTGATGATATTAAATACATTGTGTATAGATACAATTGAATTGGAGCGAAATTCGAAAGGAAAGGCATTGCTTGAGTACTGAGTTGACCGTAAACCTTCGAGGTAAGTTTTTGGTCTAACCCTAGATTGAGGGAATAGGAGTTGAGTCTTGATTCTAATTGCTATGTGATCAAGTACGATGTATAGGCATGGTGACGAGTATCTATACATTGGTGTCTAGCATGACCGTGAGTCCTTATGCTATGAAATCCATGTTATTGGAGAATGTCTATACACTGTTAATTGTGCTCCCTTGCTGGGATGATTGAAGTATTAATTGTGCTCCCTTGCCGGGATGATTGAGCTACTAATTGTACTCCCTTGTCGGGATGTTTGCTACGTAATAGTCTGTTATGTTTCCCTTGTTTTTGACTGTTGCTTGGGGATTTAGACTGGTTAAATGATATTGAGGATTGGGTTGCACGCCGCAACGATGATAAATGATAAATTATATGGATCTGGTTACATGCCGCAACGATGGTAATATATGGATCGGGTTGCACGCCGCAACGATGGTGATATGTGGATCGGGTTGCACGCCGAAACGATGGTAATTGGGGAGCGGGTTGAACGCCTCAGCGATGGTAAATTATGGATCGAGTTTCACACTGCAACGGTTGTTGACATCTGTGGTTATGTTTAAATATTTATTCTTGTTTCACTGTGGAGTTAAGCTGTTTTTGGTAGTTACTCTGGATTAAATGTTTATTTGTATTTTCCCCGCAGCATGTTCCCCCTCCCTTGATGTTGATTTTCTTGGTATTCGATATTTCGCTGTATATTTTATAACTGCATAGGTTTATGTGGTGTCCACTCTAGGCTCGTCACTACTTCGCCGGTGTTAGGCTAGGCACTTACCAGCACATGGGGTCGGTTGTGCTGATACTACACTTCTGTGCGTTTTTGCACAGGTCCAGGTTTTGAGTAACTGCAGCAGTAGTTTGATAGCAGGATTTCATTGCTACGAGACTGATGTAGCTTGTAGGCGTCCGCATGCCCGACGTCTCTTCTTATGCTTTTCATTTATACTGTAGTCTCATTGTTTCGAGACAGACGGTTGTTAGATTTCTTTCAGACCATTATATGTAGTTTATTCTTAGTGGTTCGTGAGCTTGTGACATAAATCTTGGGTAGAGGATATTGCTGAGCAGTTCATATTTATTTCAGACTTATAAAATTAGACTTTTGCAGCTATTGTTATTATTATTCCATGCTATTAAATTGACAACAGGATGGTTTGTTTATGGAAACGGTGAGTAAATTGCCTTGCCTAGCTACCACAAGTAGGTGCCATCATGATCCCGATGGTGAGAAATCCGGGTCATGACAAGTTTGTATCAGAGCACTAGGTTACATAGGTCTCACAACTCACGAACAAACTTAGTAGAGTCTGAGGGGTAGGTATGGAAATGTCTGTACTTGTTCCCCAGAGTCTGTTGAGTTAGGAAAAATCTCTCATTTTGCTCTTTCTTGTCGTGCGATTTGGTTCCTCAAATGCTGATTGAATTTATACTCTGTTCTTTCGCTGATGGCTAGAACACGCTCTTCCTCATCCGCTGATCAGCAGTCCAAGCCCCAGACAGCTCCCGCTAGGGGCAGAGGACGTGGCCAGGCTAGGGGCCAAGGTAGGGGCAGAACCCAGCCACCAGCAGCAACACCAGTGGCGGATGCTCAGGTTAAACTTGGCGAGGAGGTTCCGGCCCCAGCCCAGATAGTTCCGGTAGGCCCAGCTCAGGTCCTAGAGGGGTTTATTACTACCCCTATTCTTCAGGACGCCTTGGTCCGGTTGGTTGGTATTATGGAGAGTGTCACCAGAGCAGGATTTCTTCATGTAGTACCAGCCACTCTTCAGGCTGGAGGATGAGCCCAGACTCGTGTTGTACGTACTCCGGAGCAGGTAGCTCCCCAGACTCAGGTCTCACTGTTTCAGACAACTGCGGCAATTCAGCCGGGGGTAGTTGTACAGGCCGGTGATGGAGCGGCTATGTCCGCAGATGCTTTATGGAGGTTGGACAGATTCACTAAGCTCTTCACTGCTACATTCAGCGGAGTTTCTTTTGAGGACCCCCAGGATTTCTTATACAGCTGCCATGAGGTTCTTCGTAGCATGGGCATTGTGGAGTCCAACGGAGTTGATTTTGTGGTTTTTCATTTGTCTGGATCTGCCAAGACTTGGTGGAGGGATTACTGTTCAGCTAGACCAGTAGGGTCGTCGCCTTTGACTTGTGATCAGTTTTTGGAGTTGTTTTTAGAGAAGTTCCTTCCTGTTACTCAGAAGGATGCTTATGGGAGGCAGTTTGAGCACCTCCAGTAGGGATCTATGACGGTCACCCAGTACGAGACCTGGTTTATCGACCTGGCTCACCATGCCCTCGTCATACTCCCCACTGAGAGGGAGAGAGTGAGGAGATTTATTGATGGGTTGATCCAGCCTATCCGTCTTCAGATGGCAAGAGAGGCGGGTAGTGATATTACTTTTTAGGAGGCGACCAATGTGGACCGCAGGATCGAGATGGTTTTACCACAGGGGAGCGGTTATAGGGCAGACAAGAAGCCCCGTCAGTCAGGTCGCTTCGGTGGTGCCTCATCTGGAGGCAGGGATTCTTATGATAAGGGTCAGTCTTCCAGGCCTTTTCAGTCATCCCTCCAGGCTTCACAGGGTGGTTCAAGTGATTGTGGTTTTCGTGATCAGTATTCAGATCAACAGCCCATCAGTGCACAACCATTTCAAAGTGTTCGTGGAGGTCATTCGGGCCGTCAGGGCCAGTCTCGCCGTTCCGATGGGTGTTATGAGTGTGTAGAATACAATCACATCAGGAGATATTGCCCGAGATTTGCGGGTGCACTGACACAGCAGCAGGGTCCTCATCCCATGATTCAGGCACCAGCTAACCCACAGCCTGCCCAGCCAGCCAAGGGCGGGGGTAGGGATCATAGAGGTGGAGGTCGAGACAGTAGATGTGAAGGCCGTCCCGCCAGGGGTAGAGGTCAGCCGGTGGATGACCGTCCCAGATACATAGTTCAGGGAGGTGGTGCTGATCCCCGATTCTATGCTTTGCCAGCCAGGCCAGAGGCAGAGGCGTCAGATGCTGTGATTACAGGTACCATTCTGGTATGCGATAGAGATGCTTCAGTACTATTTGACCCTAGGTCTACATATTCATATGTGTCTTCCTACTTTGCACCATGCCTGGCCGTGTCTAGTTATGCCTTGGACATCCCTGTCTATGTGTCTACGCCAGTGGATAACTCCATAGTAGTCGACCGGGTGCATCGTTCGTGCGTGGTTGTGTTTGAAGCTCTTGAGACCCGTGTTGATTTATTACTATTAGATATAGTGGACTTTGATGTTATATTAGGGATGGATTGGTTGTCCCCGTATCATGTTATCCTAGATTGTCACGCCAAGACTGTGACCTTGGCTTTGCCAGAATTACCTCGACTAGAGTGGAAAGGGACCCCATATCACGCCACCCGCAATGTTATTTCATACGTGAAGGATCGACGCATGGTCGAGAAGGGGTGTTTAGCTTATCTGGCGTATGTTCGCGACTCTAGCGCAGAGGTTCCTTCTATTGACTCTGTTCCTACTGTACGGGAGTTTCCCGAGGTTTTCCCTTCTGACCTTCCGGGTATGCCACCCGATAGTGGTATTGACTTCTGTATTGATCTGGCTTCGGGCACTCAGCCGATTTCTATTCCGCCGTATCGCATGGCCCCGCTAGAGTTAAAGGAGTTAAAAGATCAGTTGCAAGACTTGCTAGAGAAGGGCTTTATCAGGCCTAGTGTTTCTCCTTGGGGTGAGCTGCTAATTGTATTCCCTTGTCGGGATGTTTGCTACATAATTGTCTGATGTGGATCCCTTGTTTTTGACTGTTGCTTGGGGATTTAGACTTTAATGATATTGAGGATCGGGTTGCACGCCGCAATGATGATAAATGATAAATAATATGGATCGGGTTGCACGCCGCAACGATAGTAATATGTGGATCGGGTTGCACGCTGCAACGATGGTGATATGTGGATCGGGTTGCACGCTGCAACGATGTCAATTGTGGAGCGGTTTGCACGCCGCAACGATGGTAAATTATGGAACGGGTTGCACGCCGCAATAGTTGTTGACATCTGTGGTTATGTTTGAATATTTATTCATGTTTCACTGTAGAGTTAAGCTGTTTTGGTAGTTACTCTGGATTAAATGTTTATTTGTATTTTCCCTGCAGCGTGTTCCCCCTCCCTTGATATTGATTTTCTTGGTACTCAATATTTTGCTTTATATTTTATAACTGCACAGGTTTATGTGGTGTCCAGTCTAGCCTCATCACTACTTCGCTGGGGTTAGGCTAGGCACTTACCAGCACATGGGGTCGGCTGTGCTGATACTACACTTCTGTGCGTTTTTGCACAGGTCCAGGTTTTGAGCAGCAACAGCAGTAGTTTAATAGCAGGATTTCATTGCTACGAGACTGAGGTAGCTTGCTGGCGTCCGCAGGCCCGTCGTCTCTTCTTATGCTTTTCATTTATATTGTAGTCTCATTGTTTCGAGACAGACGGTTGTTATATTTCTTTCAGACCATTATATGTAGTTTATTCTTAGTGGTTCGTGAGCTTGTGACACCAAATCTTGGGTAGAGGATATTGCTGAGCAGTTCATATTTATTTCAGACTTATAAAATTAGACTTCTGCAGCTATTGTTATTATTATTCCATGCTATTAAATTGACAACAGGATGGTTTGTTTATGGAAACGGTGAGTAAATTGGCTTGCCTAGCTACCACGAGTAGGCGCCATCACGATCCCGATGGTGAGAAATCCGGGTCGTGCCAATAAATGACACCAAAACAAGCCACCAAAAACTCCACTCTGGTTGACCAGGAGATGGAGAGTCTTCCCAATTACCAAGCACGACATCTTAGCCACTGAGCTTCGCATCAATATTACCAAGGCCGCTATCTGCTTCAACATTTTTAGCTTTAGTCCATACATCCCCAAGAGTATTCACGTGCTCCATGTCACCAGGCATCATGCCCACAAAGTGTGCATCATGACGTGCAGATAAAGGGTTCTGCGCAATATTCTGGGTGTCACTATCTTGGATCTCAATCAGGTTTTCCTGGATCTTGTGTTTCCGGCTCGCCACAAACCAACCATCTCAATTTTATCAACAATTCAAAACACAATATGTTAGAATGGACTCAGTCGGTCCTTATTATTAACAACATTTTTTTGTGGACTCAATCAGTCCTTATTATTATCAAAACTTTTTCTTTTTTCATTTCATTTTTTTTTCATCATCATTTTTTCATTTTTCATTTTTTTTGTGTGGACTCAGTTAGTCCTTATTATTATCAAAACTTTTCACTTTTGTTTTTTCTTTTTCTTTTTTTCCGATTTTTTTTTCATTCTTTATTTTTTTTGTTTTGGTCGAATCTTATGGAGATTGCCTACATATCATGACCCCGCATGAATCAGACCGTGCGTAGTTCGGGCAGATACACGATAAATAACAACAAAACACACATTTTTTTTCATTTTTATAATACAACAAACTTGGTAACACATGTTTAAAAGCTTACCATACTTAACAGACTTTAACGAAAAGACAACCTACATACTCGAAAATCAAACACCACAGCTCTAATCAAAAGAAATACAAATTAAAAAAACAGACTGACAGATTACTTCCCCTATATGCCAATTTTAACCAAATGGCTTATCTTTTGCAAATGTGGCCCCTTCGCAATTTCGCATGAATTTTGAGGCCGGGAAGGATTATTTTATGACACTATACAAACTTCTCCGTTCTTTTACGAAAATAGCCTTTCGACAACTGAAAGATATTCTAAGGCTATCTCAGCAAGAACGGTTTAATAGACTACCGAAACTGACTCAGCTTATTTTGACCAAAAATCACAAAGGCATTCACTTGCCCACTGACTCTTTTATTTAAAATTAAAAATAAAAGACCTAGTTTTGCAAACACTGCCTTTCAGCACCTCGGGAATGAAGATTTTAATGTTGTATGGGCTAACCAGTCAAAAACCTTAAAAATGACCAAGGGTGGCTGTTTATGCAAAGTCAGCCTTCCGGCGTCCCTTTCGGGAACATTCGGCTATTTTTGATAAAACGGCATCATCCGACTTACTTAAGACTCTTTTTTTTCAAAATAAAACCCGATATTGCAAACACGGCCTTTCAGCGTCTCAGGGACGAAGATTTTAAGGCTGTGTGGGTCAACTGGCCAAAAATCTAAAAAAAATGACGAAGGGTGACCGTTTTTGCAAAGTCAGCCTTTCCGCGTCCCTTTTGGGAACATTCAGCTATTTTTGACAAGAACAACATCACCCGATTTATTGATGATTCTTTTTTTTCGAATTAAAATAAAGGATCCGGTATTGCAAACACGACCTTTCAGCACCTCGGGGACGAATATTTTAAGGCTGTGTTGGCTAACTGGCCAAAATTCCAAAAATGACCAAAAGTGGTTGTTTATGCAAAATCAGCCTTCCAGCGTCCTTTTCGAGAACATTCGGCTATTTTTGACAAAACAGCATCACCCGAATTATTTATGGTTTTTTTTTCTTGTTTTTTCAAAAATCCGATAGTGCAAACACGACCTTTCAGCGCCTCGGGGACGAAGATTTTAAGGCTGTGCGGGTCAACCGGCCAAAATCTAAAAGATGACCCAAAAGTGGCTGTTTATGCAAATTCAACCTTCCGGCGTCCCTTTCGGGAACATTCGGCTATCTTTGACAAACAACATCACCTAATTTATTCAAGACTCTTTTTCTTGTTTTCTAAATCAAAATACATGACCCAGTATTGCAAACACAACCTTTTAGCGCCTCGGGGACGAAGATTTTAAAGTTGTGAGGGTCAAAAATCAAAACCTGACCCAAAGCGGTCATTCATGCAAAGTTAGCCTCCCGGCGTCCCTTTCGGGAACATTCGACTATTTTTGCAAAACAGTATCACCGAAATATTTATGACCCTTTTTCCTATTTTTTTTCAAAAGTAGAAAACCCGATAGTGCAAGCACGACCCTTCAACGTCTCGGGGATGAAGATTTTAAGGCTGTGTGGGTCGGCCGGCAAAAATCTAAAATGACCCAAAGGTGGCCGTTTTATGCAAAATTAGCCTTCCGGCGTCCTTTTCGAGAATATTTCGCTATTTTTGACAAGAACGGCATCACCCGACTTATTTATAACAAAAAATTAAAATTTGACATTTTTTGGCTATTTTTTGCTAAAAGGGGAGGTTGGACCCGATGATGGTTGCCTACGTATCTCACATCCGGTGAGAATCAAACCAGCGTAGTTCTGCCGATTGGATATGGGCGAGAACAACTAATTTAGAGAAACATATATTTTTTGTTTTTTCTTGAAATGGATGAAACATACAAAATCTTTTTGAATTTTCTTTTTATTTTTTGATTTTCAAAATGTGGCATGGGGGACATATGGAATTCCAAGACTTCTTGGATTCCACAAATGTTCCCCGTGTGCTTTTCCAAAAAATGAAGCATGGGAGACATGGAGGAATTCCAAGACTTATTGTATTCCATAAAAGTTCCCCATGTGCTTTTCCCAAAAATGAAGCATGGGGGACATGGGGGAATTCCAAAACTTCTTGGATTCCACAATTGTTCCCCATGCCTTTGATTAAAATAGTATCATGCTTATCTAAAAAAAATGGTGCAGCCTTCTTATTTTATGAGGTTAGCATGACCAGGCATGCCATTTGTCCTTAACTATTATTGGTCCGCCAAATGACCCTTTTACCCTTGAATAAATGCAACATGTAGCATATAGGATGCATCAAGATGGTCTTTTCCTTTCAGGTCACCTGTCCTAGACGGACCCAACCCTTGTGTTGAGTCCCCTAAGTCCAATGCACATGATACAAATAAACGCTCCTACTAGGGATCCTGCATGAAGTCAAGTTATTCTAGGTTCAAAACCTTGGTTTATTGTTCTAGACCTGTGTACCCGAGCGGACAACTCGAGTCGGGGAGGGGGCTATGTATCGGGGACCCACGAGATCATCCGGCTTTGCAACTTGTCCGAGCCCTTTTCTTATTTTAAGGTATGACACTAACAGAATAGGGAGTCTCAACCAGTAAGCACGTCCCCGGAGGTAAGGAGAGAAGGTTTCAGCACAGTTTATATGTACAGTTCAAATAATGTCAAAGCGGTAAAAAGCATCATTTTGCACATTAAGCACAAATCATACGAAAATATCAGATAATAAAGCCAAAATACAACAATTTATCCCAAGCTCGAATTTCTAACCCTGAACCAGTGGTTCTGGGTTTTAAATTCCCCAACAGAGTCGCCAGAGCTGTCACACCTCCTTTTGGCGCTACCGCACCCCGCGAAGGGCGTGGTAAAGGGAGTTTTTTTCCTATTAAAGGACAATCGAAACGAGATTCGTTTATTAAGAGATTCAGAGTCGCCACTTGGGAGATTTATGGTATCCCAAGTCACCGGTTGAATCCCGAATCGAGGAAAGGTTTGACTCTATTTAACAGTCTGCGAACCAGAAATCCGGATAAGGAATTCTGTTAACCTGGGAGAAGGTGTTAGGCATTTCCGAGTTTCGTGGTTCTAGCACGGTCGCTCAACTATCATATTTGGGTTATTTATCTGATTTATAACATGCTTTAACTTATGTGAAAATATTAACTCTTTACCGCTTTTACTATTATTATTATTATTTTAACAAAGAATTGCAACGTTGTGAAAACGTATCTCGAACCACGTCACATCAATGTACCCGTGGTTATCGACACATTTCGACTTCTTTTAGATTTGAATTTGGGTCACATAAATGTGAACCCAAGTTTAAGAAAATGATTTATTGAAGGCGCGCCTAGAGCGACTAGCATATCATTATTTTGGGTAAGGTCGTGAAATTTTGCTAAACGGTCCATCCCGACTTATGTATTTTTGTTTGTCAAGGATCGTCTCCTTCATTATTTTTTTAAAAAAAAAATTGCAACGTCATGAAAATGATTCTCGAACCACGTCACAATCAATGTACACGTGATTATCGACACATTTCGACTTCGTTGAGATTTAGATTTGAGTCACATAAATGTACACCCGAGTTTAGGGAGGTAATGTTATTAAAATACGCGCGTAAAAAGTCTAACGAGTTATTATTTTGGGGAAGGACATGCAATTCACTAAACGGCTCGTCCCGGATTCTAAGTATTGAAATATATACATTTATAAGGGCCCCACAGTTAGTGTGTTTTATTTGGCGAGGCTAATCTCGTTTATTTTAAAAAAAGATCATCCTAAAGTGACTACTTTCTTCTAGTTTTCTTCCGTCTCTAAAATGAAAGAAGAAAAGGTCCTAATTTATTTATATGCTTACGAGTTGTCATCGGGTTTCAAACATGGTTTGTTAAATCGGAAAATAGGTGCCATATGGGCAGTCCGTTTGCCAACGTAGGCCCAGGTCCAACGCATGTAGTATTAAAATGGGACCTGGGCCATCTTATTCTAATATTGGGCCTAGTTTCAACGTTCAATTTGCAGAAATGGATTCGAGCTCGATTTAGCATGCATAGGTTATCGCCAATTGCATTACATGATGAAGCTAAACACAATATTTCAGATTTTGAGAAAATGGGCTGCCTACAATTATTATCTACCTATTGCTAACAATATTGAAACCTTTATAACTAGTGAACTAACGAGTTTCAACAGGCAGGTTCAAAATAAAAACAAACTCATGTTATCTTCATCTTATTCCAATTATTTGACTAGACAACTTGACAATAATAGGCACGCTTAACTTATTTGAGAAAGTACAGTTAACTTGGAAGTTTGATTTCTAAGTCCCTTCTACTGAAACTAGTATTAAATTACTAAATTTACAACTAAGAAAGCAACATTTCTGGTCCAATACAGTCATTATTAGATGCAAAATCCACAATACACATACTTCATTGAATTACAAAAACAGATTATACAATTACTTATTGCTTATCTACTATATTACAGATACACTAAGTATTTAACTACTCGAGCATTTCTTTAACTTTTACAGCTACATCACAGTGTGACTCGAAAGTGTACCTGGTATAGGAAACCAAAGAAGAGGAAGATCAGCAGAGTAGCATTATACAACAACAGCAACAGAGGTCCAGCACACTCAAAAAACCTGTTTGCAATTTTCAGAAAACATCAAACAGCGACACAGATATACCAGAAACCCAGGAATGATACCAAAATACCAACAGCACCACCAACAGAAACAGAATGTATTCAAAAATGAGACAGGACAGTAGATTTTTTTATTTCTATTCTTCAGACTCTCGAATAAAGACACTCAGAACCTCAATTAAATAGTAACAAACTGATTCTGATTTTCAGTAGTAAAGAAAACCTCACTCTTTCAGTGTTTAGCTCTCAACCTATTGAGATTTTCCCGATTGAAAGACCAACCTATTCCAACTCTAAACTTACTGAACTTTTAGTGTCAAAATTCAGCCCCAATTTCACTCTTTCTCTCTGACTTCCCTAGATTAAGAGCCAGCCTTTGTTCTATCAAAATTCCTTCTATTTATAACTAAAAAACAGACCCCCTCACACAGCCTAGAAATACTCAGATTTTTTTATTCTGCCCATACCCCTTGAATTCCCACTCCTAAGTGTCTTTCTTGTATGGAACTCTTTGGTTCCCCACACTTAAATGTCTTGTCCCCTATTGTTTCAATCAAGTGTCATGGGGTGATTAAAGCATTCCTATTAACTCCCAATGCTCTTATGTCTTGTTCCCCATTTCTTTTAAACTAATGACATTTATTACCACTTGACAGACCCTTAAGTTCAAACTAATTGTAGGCCTGTAAAATCCCCAAGTTACCCCCCTTAAACCCTTAAAAATTACTGTATTACCCTAAGCCTGTTAGCATGTTATTAAATCTATATAAGTTCAAACCCAACAATTGACCAAGATTGATTTCTAACTATCTCCTGATTGATCAACTAAATTACTAAAACTATATCCAATTCCTAAACGAGTTCAGGCAGTAGATTCAAAGCAGAAGGTAAAGATCAAAATCAGGAATGAGTTGATCATATTGGGAACCAATCCTGATCAACTCAAACCAAATAATCAATCAGGTATTTGCTAAAATAAATATAAAATTGAAGCATTTATGAATCAAGATGTGAGGTTCAAGCGAACAACCAAAGAGCAACAAAGTGCAACATATAAATGAACAGGCTGCTTGGTTTCAATGATGAAAACTGAACACACCAGTAGGTTCATTTCAATACAATAATGGCACAGAAAAGAGGTAAGATAGTAAGCACAATGAAATGAACAGAAATAGACTACTATCATGCTTTTCTAGTTTTTAAGCAAATTAATTGATGACACTTATTTAATCGATTACACATACACAAGTAACAAACAAACAGAATCAAACATACAAACAGGGTGATTCATGTGGCTTTGGACAGGAGCAGGGGACTTATGAAACTAATTATTTGACGACATTATTCAAATCGAATATATAGTTTATAACACATATTTAGCAATGGACAAAAGAAGAGTCGACCAAATAAAAGGTCTGGAGATGGATAGAATAATTGATAAAAATATTAAAAAATAAATTAAAACTAAACTAAAAACACAAACAGATATTAAGAACACAAATAGAACAAAGGGAGAGGAAAAATTACCTCCGAAACTCAAAATCTAGACGACCCAGGTTTGAACTCAAACTCGAGCACCTTTGAGGTCGAACAGGCCTTAATCGAGTATTCTCCACTGAGAACACTTCGACTAAGATCCATTGAACTCCCAAAACCTCATTAATTTGAACAAATTCCAGGTTTGGGTCTTTTAGGGTTCTTGAGGTTCGATTTGGGGTTCGAGTGTTTCTAGCCAGCTTCAAACGGAAAGAAAGGCATTTAGGGTATGAGGGAGGTCAGGGGGAGGTCTGGTATGATTCTGGGATTGGTTGTGGTAAGTTAAGGTTTTGCTCGAATCTTCGAACGAAGATTCGAGACTATGGAGAATGATTCGATGCTAGCGGTTAACAGATTCGTAACCAGGGTGGTCAGGTGGCTTAGGGGTGTTGATTTGGGGGTTATTGGAGTAGGTCCAGGTTTGGCTCAAATCTTCGATTGAAGATTCGTGAAGTTCCAGGAAGATTTGACCTAAACGGTTGGTGGGTTTGGAACCAGGGTGGTCAGATGGTTAAGGGGTGTTAGTATGGTGGTCATTGGACCACCGGAACCGCCGTGAAGCGATTTCCGGAGGGAGGAGCATGGTGGGGGAAGGCGGAGGATTCATCTGGTCTCTTTAGCTTGAAAGAGACGAAGGGGTGAGGGGGGTGTTTGGATTGGGGGGCTGGGTAGGAATATTAAGATTATATACGAGGGGGAGCATTTGATCTTGGCCGTTGGATCAACCATGATCAACGGCCTGGATCATTTCATTTTAGGGAGACAACAACGTTTGGTCTCATTAAGAGACGGGGTCGACCCGAGTGAGTTGAACCGGGCAGAATTGGAATATTAGGACCGTTAGATCAATAGGAATGGACGGTGCATATATGATCACCTGAAACGGCGCCGTTTCAACCAACACTGGGACCGAACTGGACCGTTAGATATATTTGATCAACGGTCCAGATTTAAGATGCTGAAACGGCGTCGCTTGGTTGGTCTGAGAGATCAGGCAATTGGGTTGGGTTATTTGATCGTTTGGGCCTGATTTTGGCGTCCAAAAATGATGTCCCAAGCCTGATTTTGTTCACATTTTTCATTTCTTCTTCTTTTTTTCTTTTATTTTGTGACTAACAAAACTTCTACATTAAATGGCAACATCAAAATTAAACTACAAAATGTTAGTTAACCCTTAACAATAATTAACACACAAGATTAACAAACCAAATCACACATTCAGACAATAAATGACAAAAATACAACAAAAACACCTTTTTGTGATTTCCTTCTTTTAAAACCAAATCATGGTTTAAATAATTTCTAAGTGCACAATTAGATCCTAAGTGTGCATGCAACATATATTTTTGTATTTTTTAAAATTAATTATAACAAAATAAACATTTACGGACAAAACACAAATAATTATCCAAAAAAAATGCCACGCAAAAATTGTCAAAATTGTATACACGGAAATTTGTTTTATCTTTGATTTCTTTTGGAGTAGTTTTCGTGAAGCAAAAATCACGTGCTCACATCCTGCTTATTCAGAAATCTAGAACTTGCCTTGAATGTGGTTTGAGGTAAAATTCTAGGTAAATTTTTTAGTTAAAAAATGAAAGTAGGCCTTCTTTATTAAGCCAGAACCTAAATTGACCCACCTTAATGATTTTTACCCCTTTGTTGGTCGCCAAGCTTTAACCCTTAGCCTGTTTGTTGTTAAGACTTGTTCTTTGTTCACCCAATTCACTTTTGGGAACTTTAAGATTTGAGTTGAATGTGAAAATCTAGTCGTGAGGTGTAATTGTGAAAATAGTTGGTGAAAGAATAAGTGTTTGAGGTTATCGATCTTTTGAGATGTTGCCATGAGAATTGGAAAAGATAGTTGCTTCTGGAAAAAAAAAAGCGGATAACAACATAGAAATGTCAGCATCTCAATTAAAAAATATTTGTGAAAAGGATGAAACAAAATAATGGTTATTGTTTAAATAAGAGCAAATGCAATTGTGCTTAAAGAATAAAATAAAACGTAGTGCCCATAGGAAATTCAAATCACTATTATCCATATGTATCATACCTATCCCTAAGCCTACATTATAACCTTGCAAAAGTCCTACCTGATCTTGACTTAAAGACTTCTACATTAGTGGATAACCACATGATAGTCAAGCATATGACAATTTTCAGTAGCTTGAGGTACTTCTTTGTTGAGAGTGAGTGAATTTTTTCTATCTATGCCCTTCTTTCTTCTACATCTATATATTGTGTGATATATGGGTTGTTCATTTGTTGAGACACACTAGGGATTAGGAAAAAATGTGATTTCGGTTCTAAATAGGTGAACATGAGTACGGTTAAAAGTTATATGAACTCTTGAATTGGTCTTACTTACTTCTTCTTTGGCAAAAGTTCTCATGATTTTGCTGAAATTGTTAATTAAGTTGTAATGCCGAATTACTTTATTTGCTTGAGGACAAGCAAACGTTTAAGTGGAAGAGAATTTGATAAAAGAAAATATCATGAATAAAATAAGTTTTTAATTTCAAATTTTATTACTAATTCTTGTATTTTTTTTTTGTAGGAAACATGAAATTAAATAAAAATGCAGCAAGTCATAATGCTAAAGAAAAAAATATAATCCTGAAATATAATAAATAAAGAAGTAGAAAGAAGTGAGCACATGGTATAAGCTCTATTCACGTCATTTCAAAGCAAGGAATAAGAGCACATGGTTGGCATCTGCCACTTGCCAAGTGTGACGACCCGACCCGTCGTCTCATGTGTTACTGTCCCGTTTTTCCCATTTATTGCTTCTTCATATTTCATTATTGGTATGTGGTGTGTGAGAGTTGATTTGGAATGGTTTTGATAAGAAATGAGGCACTTATTCTCTTTAAGGAAGGCTTAAGTTGGAAAAGTCAACCGAATGTTGACTTGTGAGTTAGAGGGCTCGGAATTGATTTTCGATGATTTGGTTAGCTTCAAAGGATGATTTTGACTTAGGAGCATGATCTGAATTTAATTTGGAGTTCCGGTGTAGAATTAGGCTTGAATTGGCGAAATTAGAATTTTGGCGAATTCCGGTTGATAAAGTGAGATTTTGATCCGAGGGTCGAAATGGGATTCTGAGAGTTGTTGTAGCTTCGTTGGGTGATTTTGGATATGGGTGCAAATTTTCAGGTCATTCGGGCATCGTTTGGTTGGGTTTTTGATCGAATGCGCATTTCGGAAGTTTTTAAGAAACATAGGCTTTGATTTGATGAAATTTGAGCATTTTGATGTTAACGATAGTGTTTTGATGGTTCGAGCAAGTTTGAATAAGGTAATAGAACATGTCTGTGCTTTTGGTTGAGCTCCCGGGGGCCTCGGGGTAATTTCGGATGGCTAACGGGATGAAATTCGGAGTTTAAGGATTTGCTGAAGGATCTGATATCTGGTATTTCCGCTTCTGCGGAAATGGACCGCAAAAGCGGTTCCACAGAAGCGGGTAAGGGAGCGTAGAAGTGATTTTGGTATGGGTTGAGAAGGTCCGCAGAAGTGGAACTTGGTCCGCATTAGCGGGTCCACAGGAGCGGAAATCGAGTCGCAGAAGCGGTTCTAGAGGGGGCTTGACCTTTTTGCAGAAGCGGACAAGTATCCGTATAAGCGATCTCGCAGAAGCAAGCAGTGCAGCGCAGCAGCGGAAGGGCGGTTCAGCTGGTGCGTTATCTGGACCGCAGAAGCAGTTGTGGCACTTAAGTTACTTCCACAGATTCGGAATAATTGCTGCAAAAACGGTAACTGCAGAAGCAGTTTTGGTGCCCCAGAAGCGAAAAGGCCTAGGCAGAAGCTTTTAATTTAACCTTCGCGATTTTTTGAAGAGCATAACATTTCCATTTCGGTCTAAGAGGGTTTTGGACGATTTTTGAAGAGGGTTTCAAGGGCTATCATCAGGTATGGATTCTTGGACTTTGACTATGATATTATGGTGTATAAACATGAATTAATACTGAAAACCCAAGGAATTAAAGGTTAAAAATGGAGGTTAGGGCTTGAAGCTTAAAAGAGTTTAAACTAGTGATTGGAGGGGTCAAATGGACTCCGATTCTTGTGAATTTTATATGCATAGAATTGTGGCGAGATAAGGATCGTATTGATGTAAAAAATTTTGGATTTAGAGAAGTGGGCCCGGGGCTTGGGTTATGCTAGTTTCGAGATTTTCGCTTTATTTTGATTGTTTTCGATTGGGTATTGTTCCATTGTCATAGTATGATGTATTCGCTCTGATTTTTGTTAGATACGACGTGCGAGGAGGCCAAATTGAGGGGAAAAGGTGTCGCGAGCTTGAGATTTCTCTGGTTTAAGGTGAGTAATACTTGTAAATGATATCATGATGGTTTGAAACCACGAATTTGCACATCATAGTGCTGTATTGAGGTGACTTGAGCGCCGGATAATGGGCGTGGGGTAGAGCACCGTTGGGGATTGTGACTTGTTCCGTCCCGCTTAATGAAATAACTATATAATTGATTGAAGCTTAGTTGATATCCTTATATAAATGGATTAATTGTCGTGATTGGGCCTCGGGCCAACTGATTGAATCCTTTAGGGATTATTATCACTGTTTCCATAATGCTTAGCATGTTTTCATGATATCAGTCCTGAGTTAAACACTATCTTGAAATGATTAGTAAATTTCTAAACTTTTAAATACTTAATCTATAATTCCTAATAATTGGAACTGAAAATGATAAACTTGACTATGCCTGTGTGGCTTACATGCATATATCTGGACTGAGTGTGGATCGGGTTGCATGCCGCAGCGAATGCTACGATGATATTGCGCTTGGGCTGTAGGATCCCCTCCGGAGTCTAAACCCCCACAGTGGTACCCAAATGGATCGGGATGTGCGCCACAGCGGTTATGTGCATTGCATTGCATTCATGCATTGATTCCTATTTGTACTACGTGGCATGACATTCAACACTCTCATATCATTGGCATCCATGCTATTGCTTTCACTGTGTACCAGATACCCTGGTCTAATTTGTTAATAGAGTGCTGTGCCGAGGGGCTGACTTGTGTGCGGACTTGCACTACCTGATGTCGCATTCATATGCTTAACTACTGGAAGAAGGATATTTTTAAAAGAAATTTTTAACTGAGCTAGATGTTTCTAAAGTATTTTCACGGTTTTACTGTTTTTTCTCTCAAGGTTGCACGGTCCTATAAAGCATGATGGAGTGCTTTACATGTTTTCTTACTACTCAGTTATTATTTACTCTTATTACTCATTGAGTTGGAGTACTCACTTTACTCCCTGCACCTCACGTGCAGTTGAAGGTATTGTTCACCCGGTAGCGGGTTATTAGCGGATTGAAGTTATTGCTATTGTAGCTGTGCAAGGTGACCGCTAGCGTTCGCGGCACCGGACTTTGTCCTTTGATTTTAGAATTTTACTTTGTATATTATTATTGGCCCTGTAGTGGTGTTCAGTCTTCTTTAGATGCTCATGACTTGTGACACCCTGGTCGAGTTGTGTTGGGTTATAGATATTGATTATTATTGTCATTAAGTTGCATTTATCTATACCTTTATGTTTAATAATATTGGAAGGGGCGTCGTTGTTCTGTTGGCTGGCCTTGTCTTCACAAGAGGTGTCATCACGATCGGGTTTGGGAATTTGGGTCATGACAAGTTGGTATCAAAACCTAGGTTACTAGGTCTCACGAGTCATGACCAGGTTTAGTAGAGTCTCGAGGATCGGTACGGAGACGTCTGTATTTATCCTCGAGAGGCTACAGAACCTTTAGGAAACTTCACTTTCTTGGAATTCTTATCGTGTGTACTTGATTTAGCTTGAGATATAACTCTTGATATTCCTTCCACACGTCTATATGCGCACGTGAGCGCTCAGTATTGTATGTGCCTTGATGTCTTGTGATTACCCGATCAAGGGGCGAGATGTGATCTTCGTGAGTATGTTGGGCCAGTCTGGAGGACTTGAGGCCGGATCTTTGCCTATGGCTTAAGCACCAAGTTGCTGATTGTGTGAGCAAGTGTTCTGAACTTATATGTTTGATATTGTCCCTATTAGCCGGGATGGCGGTTGGATATCCATGTGATGTGTATGTTGGTACTGTGAGATGTATCTATATGACTTGGTAGTAACGAAAAAGTCTGCTTGAAAATGGATGAACTATTACGTGTTCGATTCCTATTGTGATTGATGTGTATCCCGAATTATGGGCGTGTGAAGGATATTTTTGTGTCTCTTTGTTGGGAAGTGAAGTACATTACGTGTGGCGGTATGAGTTCAGATTCAGGAAGACTAAATGGTTGTGTTATGTGTATAATGGTGGAAGGTGTGCTAAAATACTAAATTGAGGCGAAGCAGGTGGGTTATCTCCTGCGGAGTGTTCTTAAGTGGTACGATTCTAATGTATATTGTTAGAATACCTCATGTGTAATTGAAGAGTACGTGTTGAAATTTGATAAATTCGGGTCTCTTAAGAGAGTAGACTCAGATGATGTGGGGATGAATGCTAGGTTTGCAGAGGATTTTAGTACCAGATGATCTGTGTTTTCATAACTAGTAGATGATTTGAGTTTAATCTCACTATAATATTGCGGCATCATTAGAGTAAAAGTATTTTGAGTTATTGAATGTGTCCTGAAATATGGTTGTGAGCCAAGTTGGGGAGGTTGTCGTTGATTAGCTGATTGCACGGTTATGTGCTATGTTGGTTCCTTTTCGAGGTATGCTGGCAGATAAGTTCTGGTTGCAGAAATTGAGCCGAGGATGGCAAAAGTAAAGAAAAATCTTGATAAAGGTTATACGATGCTTCGTAGAGGTGTGAAAATAATAGGATGTTTTGAGCTATTGCTGGTAAAGAATACTCAGCGTATAGAGAAGGAAGATAGTTGTTTGTATTGGTATGGGATCATGTTCTGCAGTGTCAGAGTGCTAATGATGCACGAGTAGTTCTGTTCGTTAAGTTAGATAATTTACAGCTGTGTAAGAGTGGATGACTCTAGAGAATGGCTTTATTGTGTCCACGATTTGGCATGTAATAATCATGTGTCTTATGGTGGGATATGTGGCTAGGGACTGTGTTTTCATTAGAAAAGATCAAGACTTGTGGTATTTTATGTTAATTATGGGATTTTATTTATCAGTATCTGGGAAGTAATGGTAACGAATTTCAGATTCGCATGAAGTTCTTCGGGGTAAAGTACTCTGGAATGTGGTATTTCTGGGAACGATTGAGAGAGTATTCAGTGGCCATGGGTCTGAGACAGTGTGGTCTTAGGTTCGAGTCTCGTGTGGTAGGCCTGGATGGAGGCATTGTGATGCTACAACGAGGGAGATATATCAAGTGGATGATGAACAAAAAGAGAAATTTGATAGATGGAATAGCTTGATAATAGACCGAATCGGTATGGTAAAGATATGATTAATTCTTCGCATGTATTCGAGGTAATGAGCGTTTACTGGTGTGAGCACGTGATTTTTGCACTATATAAGAATTACTCCCAAAAATTCAAAATAAAATAATTTTGTGTTGTTTGCAATTTTTATGGATTTTGTGTTATTTTTCTTTTATTGTTTGCGTTTGTGTGTGCATGTCTACTTGTTTAAATTGATGAAAATACAAAAAAAATGTCACATTTGCATTTTTAGATTTAATTGTACAATTAGGAGTAATTAAGTTTGTTTTACAAAAATGAAAAATCATAAAAAAATAATGTAATTTTCATTTTTCGCCTTTAATGTCCAAATTGTGTGATTTTATTTTTAATTGGTGTTTAATTTTGTATGATAATTATTATTAGGAGTTAATTAGCAATTTTTAGTTAATTTTTGATTTTACGATTTAATCTAGGATTTTTGGTTTTAATTTAGGAAGTAAAAAGGAAATAAATAGAAAAGAACAAAATAGAAGAAAATCGGACTAGGCCTATGGACCACAGCCCAATCACCACAGGTCCAAACACAAACCAAATCCGGTCCATCTGCAGCTACCCAAAACGACATCGTCTTGAACAGTTAAATCTGGATCATTGATCTCGCTTGATCAAACGGTCCAGTTCAGCCCCACCATCGAACAAACGACACCGTTTCAAGTCAACCAATCCAGGCCGTTCAGTTCAATTGATCGAACGGTCAAGACTATCGCTCATAACCGGTTACCCAGCCCCGACCCATTCCATCAGAGACTGATCCAGCCTCAAAGAGTGTCTAAACAACACCGTTTCATTTAGTGGGCTAATCCAAGCCATTGATCTTAATTGATCTAAAGGCTTGGATTCAATATCATATCTCGTATATATTCTTTCAACCATACCCA
>MU679897.1:0-19199 GCA_026770625.1 Nicotiana glauca | reverse complement strand
GGTTCCGGTGGTCCAAACAGCCCCATCTTTACACCACTGAACCACCACAACCTCCCCATTCCAACCATCCTATCAGTTTTCTTCGAATCATTCCCCAGTTCTTCGAATCTTAGATCAAAGAACTGGCCCCCAACGCTAGTTTATACGATGGCCACCAGACTCACACCCCTTGACCCCTGAACCTCCCTCATACCAAAACCAACCTTAGTTTCCTTCGAATCCCAACCCCCTTCCTCGAATATCAAATTACAGTCAAGAACCCTAGCGCCGCCACAAAATCACTTGGTGGCAGCGCCACCTCCAAACCTTCCCAAATCAACACCAGTTGACTACCCTGACTCCCTCTTCCTTAATCCCTAGCCAGTTTCCCTCGAACGCTGTTGGTGGGTCTCGAACAAATGCCTTCGAGTAATGGTTTGAAGCTGGTTCAGAGACTGAGGTCAAAATAGACCTTAGTGGAGTGCTCTCGTTCGAGAACACTCGACTAGGGTCCATATTGGCCCTAAGTCCAAAAGACATCAGAAGTTCGAAACCAGGCCCCGTTTGATTGGTAGGTTTTCTTTTTTATTTCCTTTTTCTATTAGTTTTGTTCAGTAAATTCATCCTCTACTCTTCTCTTATTTTTTGTTTGTTTAAATGCTTTGGTGCTTACTCTGTTTCTTCTTTGTTTTCCTGAATAATTCGAATAAGTCAGTGTCAATCATGCTTTGTATAAAACCATGATTATTCCTGTAATTGTTTGTTGTTTATTATTGGTTCAAGTGGTTTCATTTTGTGTGATATTTGTTTTCCTTCTCTTTGTTGTTCATCATTGTATATGAGTTCAGTGTGTTTTTCATTCAGAGTATATTACAGTGTTCATACACTTTATTTAGTTCAGAATCGTGTTAGTTTGTTTCCTGAACTTTCATCTCTGTTTTGGTGTTATATAACCTGATTCGAGTTTCGAACATGAACTGTAATTTGAGTTTCATGAATTGAGTCTAAATGTTTGTTCTGATTGAATCTAACCTTATTGAGTTATCCCAATGTGATTGATTAGGAATTAACCTAGTTTCCCTTATTAGGTGTATTGGTTATAGTTGTTGTAGTTTAGTTGATTAATTAGGGAAGCTGGGGTAAGATATTAATTTCAGTAGTTTCAGGGGGTAGTTTGGGGAATTAAATTACCTGGCAATTAAACTAAAGGCTGCTAAAGGACTGATTAGAGACAATTCTAAGTGGGATTAAAAGTTAGAAAGACAAATAGTAGTGAAGACAACACTTGCTGGTTTTAAGGACTAAAAATGGGCATTATTGAATAATAAAAAGGTACTAGGATAATGGGTTAATTAAGAAAGGAAAAGTAGAATTGAAAGTGGAGGATGCACTAATTGAATGCCTATTAAAAGGCTGGAAAATAGAATAAAAAGGGGGATTTTTTTAGTGTTCTGGGGTAGCTTTGAGAGTTAAAGGGGAGACTGGTTTATTGAAGAAAATAAAAATAGAGAGAGAGTTAAAAAATAGCGGGAGAGAGTTCTCAGACAAAATTCTCGAGTCTAGTTGCTAGTTTGCTCCTGTTAGCTCAGGATTTGATTGTTGGGGCTTTCTAAGGATTATGTTATCAAGTCCAAGCTAAATTGGTGTTTGTTTGAAATATCCGGATTATGTACGGGTTTTCTGGAAGTTCTGGTTCGATTTCAAGCTCGTCTGAGATGATTTGAACTGCCTGCATTTGAGTATTTTGGTTTGGTCGAATTGAGTCTGGTTGTTCCTGGGTTTTGCTGGTTTTCAATCTGTTCCTGAATTAATCGATTTAGCTCTAGGCGATTGTGGATTTCTGCTTGTTATTGCTGCTGCCGGTTGATTACTTGCTGACCTTTTCTTCTTCTGCTGTAATTCAGTTACTAGGTACACATCTTGAGCCTATTTTTTGATGTAATTTTCTCTAGTGGAATGGGAAAGAAATTGTTGTTCAACACTAGTTGAAGCTTTACTTCTTAGTTCATTATAATACAATTAGTTTTAAGAGTCGTATGATGAATTTGTTGTAGTATTAATCTGTCATGGACTGTTATTTTAGACTTTCAATTTATAGTAGGTTGTTGAACTTTATAATTATATAGATGTCCTAACAATAACTTTACTTTTGGTGTAATTTGCAACACTGGAATTTGAGGATTTTAGCATTAGAAAAGAACAGTTACAAATCATTGAGATTTGGAATAATTGGAGTATTTTATGAACTTTGTTAACTGAACTATTAAGCTAACACTAGATTTTTCTTAAAGATCGTATGAGTTTTTTTTTGTATTCGGTGGTATCATCTCAACTTAGTGTGAAATGCAAATGTGTCTTAACAAGTGTTAATTTTATTAGGTATTAGATTATTGTTTGTTAACTCATAAGTACGATAAGGTAGAAGTAGCAGCTGTCATTAATTGAATAAACCTAGACCAATAGATTTTCAGATTTGTTACTGGTGATCATAGGCTGATAATGATAATGGCATTAATAAATTGTTTTCGCCAGTAGTCATTTGCTCCACATTTCACAAGTTTAAAAATGGATGTTAATGCCCATGAACATAATGTATGGGATTCAATTAGCTTAATGATAAACAAACAAATTGTGAGGCCTTTGGTGATAATACTGCCCGCCTGGGCCTCATTCTTTTCTGCCCAAAGCCCACGCCTATGCAGTACACATTTCGCAGGCAGAATTAATTTAGTGGAGGGCCAGTTCGAGACCCAAACACTGGAGATGCGTTGAGATTGCTCGTTTAAGTTCAGCACCTGTTTTGATTATTTTAGTAGTGATACACTAATATAATAAATTAAATAGGATTTCTCTTCTAGAGACAAACGTAAATAGAAAAATCATAGTTTACTTTAGTCTTGCCTTTAAAAAAAATGAGACGAGCCTCGCCAAACAAACTGCGGGGCCCTTATGAATGTTTATATTAGAAATACTTAGACTTCGGGATGGGCTATTTAGTGAATTACACGGCCTTCCCGAAAAATAATAATGCGTTAGTCACTTTAGGCGCGTATTTTAATAACTTTACCTTCCTAAACTCGGGTGCACATTTATGTGACTCAAATCCAAATCTCAACGGAGTCGAAATATGTCAATAACCACGAGTACATTGATGTGACGTGATTTGAGATGTATTTTCACGACGTTGGAATTCCTATAAAATAATAATAATAAGCGGTTAAAAGGTAAAAATGCACATAAGTTTGAACATGTTATAAAATCAGATAAATAAGCCAAATATGACAGTTGAGCGACCGTGCTAGAACCACGGAACTCGAAAATCCCTAGCACCTTCTCTCGGGTTAACAGAATTCCTTATCCGGATTTCTGGTTCGCGGACTGTAATACAGAGTCAATTTTTCCTCGATTCGGGATTCAAACGGTGACTTGGGACGCCATAAATCTCCCAAGTGGCGACTCTGAATCTCTTAATAATAAATCTCGTTTTGATATGTCATTTAATTGGAAAAACTCCCTTTATTACGCCCCCTTCGCGGGGTGCAGTAGGCGAAAAAGGAGGTGCAACGGCTCTGGCGACTCCGCTGGGGACAACGACCAAGAACCTTGGTTCAGGGTTCAAGAATTCGAGCTTGGTATATTTGTTGTATTTGGATTGTATATTATCTAATTTTTCTACATGTTTCATGCTACATGTGCTAAATGCTTTACCGCTTTGATATTATTTGAATTGTATATAAATTGTGCCGAAACCCTTCTCTTCTCTCTCCTGGGGAGTGCACGCTGGTTGTGACTTCTTTCTATTAGTGTCATATCCGAAAATAGGACGAGGATTCGGAGGATTTGCAAAACCGGATGATCTTTTGGTTACCGGTACGCAGTTCCCATCCTCGGCTTGAGTTGTCCGCTCGGGTAAGCCAGGTCTAGAACAATAAACCTAGGTTTTGAGATCTAGAATAACTTGACTTCATGTCGGATCCCTAGTATGAACGTTTATTTGCATCATGTGCATTTAACTTAGGGTACCTAACACAGGGGTTGGATCCGTCTAGGACAGGTGACCTGAAATGAAAAAGACCATCCTGGTGCATCCTGTTTGCTTTACGCATTTTATTTGCCTCAGATTTGCATGCTGGCCAGTCGTGAACATCGGGAAAATTTGAAAAAAAAGAGAGAAAAAGAAGTAAATAAATAAAAATAGCAGTGTAGAGAGTTAATTACCTATTTTTGAAAAAAAAACCATTGTCCAAATAGCGCCGAAACTCTGCTGAATATTTGTAAGAAAAAGAAAAGAAAAAAACGGAATTGTTTTATTTTGATTTATTTGAAAAACAAAAGAAAAGAATCCTTGTTTCGAAATTAGTTATTTTCTTAGCGAACTACGCCGGTTTGATTCTCACAGGGTGTGAGATACATAGGCAACCCTCGTCGGGTCCAACTTCCCATTTTGCGAAAATCACCAAAAATGTCAAAATTTTAATTTTCGTCATAATTAAGTCAAGTGATGTCATCTAGTCAAATATAGCCGAATGTTCCCGGAAGGGACGCCGGAAGGCTGACTTTGCATAAACAGCCACCTTTGATCATTTTTTTAGATTTTTGGCCGGTTGACCCACATAGCCTTAAAATCTTCATCCCCGAGGCGCTGAAAGGTCGCGTTTACAGTATCGGGTTTTCTACTTTTGAGAAAAAAATAGGAAAAAGAGTCATAAATAAGTCGGTGAAGCTGTTTTGCTAAAAATAGCCGAATGTCCAGAAAGGGAAACTAGAAGGTTGACTTTGCATTAACAACCACCTTTAATCATTGTTTTGGGATTTTGGCCGGTTACCTAACGCAACCTTAAAATCTTCGTCCCCGAGGTGCTCAAAGGCCGTGTGTGCAAAATCAGGTCTTTGTTTTAATTTGAAAAACAAGAAAAAAGAGTCAGTAGGCAAGTGAATCACGTTTGGATTTTCGGTCAAAATAAGCCAAGCCAACTTCGGTTGTGTATTAAACCGTTCTTGTCGAGATAACCTTAGAGTATCTTTCAGTTGTCGAAAGGCTATTTTCGTAAAAGAACGGACAATTTTGTAAAATAATCCTTCCCGGCCTCAAAATTCATGAGAAATTTGGAAGGGGCCACGTTTGCAAAAATAGCCATCTGGTTGAAATTGGCAAACAGGGAAAGGAAGCTAGCTGTTTGTTTTTGAGTTTGTAATTCTTTCGATTAGAATATGTGGGTTGTTTGATTTTAGAATTTGTAGGTCATCTTTAAGCCTTTGAAACCCAATCTACTTTTTTATAAAATTGAAAATTCCAAAAAATATTTCATTGTTGTTTACCTTTCATCTGCGCGAACTACGCACGGTCTGATTCATGCGGGGTCATGATACGCAGGCAATCTCCATAAGATTTGACCACAACTATATATGTATATATAAAAAATGATGAAATAAAAAAGTGAAAAAATATTGATAATAATAGGGACCGACTGAGTCCATTCTAACATGTTTTGCTTTGAATTATAGAGAAAATTGAGGTGGTTGGTTGTGGTTCCTAAAATAACTCTTCCCTACAAAACAAAGTCAAATAACAATGGTAGAGAACCTCATAAATGAGTGGGTTGGTATCGATGCCCGACAACAACTGGTTGAATGGAACCACGAGTTGGTAAAAGAGGTAAAAATGTTGAGTCAACATGTGGCAAACATGTATCAGGCATGGATGGTTGGGAAGGCACCCATACCACCACCGCTTGGTTTCCCCAATGATGTCCTTACCTGAACTTTGGCATCTCCCGATTACCCTAGTAGTTCCGTCACTCTTCCTCCAAGTTCTGAGAGGTTGGGTACACTCCCTGACGTCCGCCTGCTTGCAAGGATTAAAGTACCAAAGTTCAAGGAATGCAAAGATCCGGTCGTCCATCTGAGGGAGTACTGCAAGGAAATGGGTAATGTTGGCAAGAAAGAAGATTTGTTACTGAATACTTCCGCGGATGCTTGACTGGGGCAGCCTTGGAATGGTTTGATCGTCAAGATGTCAGTAAGTGGCATGCATGGGATGACATGGCTTAGGATATTGTACAACACTTTCAGAATAATTCAGACATTATCCCGAATCACTCCTCCATATCTCAAATAGAAGAGAAACCTAAAGAGGGTTTTGGGAAATTCTGGCTCAGATAGAGTGAACAAGTGGCCCGGGGTGATCTTCCCATGAAAAGAAAAGATGTTGTAATGCCTCACCAATGTCAGAGTCCAGTGGTCGCCCTTGCTAAATTCCCTCAGTCTCAACATCGTCCCCGTGGATATCCTTGTGCGCCATGTGACCCTCCCCAGCACTACTTCTCTCCACAGGACCTCCAAAGACTTACTTCATTTTCCTAGTACCCAGCTCCACAAAAATGCCTATCCGCCCCCTACGGGCATACCGAAAACCTCCTGGATCAGGTTTCCGGCCAAATCAAGCATTTAGGAACAAGAGTTTGCTGAAACAAGAAAGGGCTCTCACCCATATCGGAGAACCTTATGCAAGTATTTTTGAAAGGCTGAAGCATTCTGGCCTGATTGAGCCGCTCACCGGATGTACTCCAGATCCATGTGCAAGAAGATTTTAATACTACTGCACGATGCGCGTACCACTCTAATGTCCAAGGGCATAACACTGAAGATTGTGGTTCTTTCCAAAAGGAAATAGAAAGAATGATTCAAGAAGGGGAGATTTTGCTCAATGACAGTGACATGGAGCACGGGAATCCTCTTAGGGATGTATTGACTAAAACTGAAAATGTCGAAACAGTTAGTGGTATTGGCAATATCGATGCGAAGCTCAGTGGCTAAGATGTCGTGCTCGGTAATTGGGAAGACACTCATTTTGGTCACCAAGGGAGGAGTTTTGGTGGCTTATTTTGTTGTCATTTCTGTTGTCCGAGTGATTTCAGGGTGTAACCCGGTTATTGTCTTGTAACTCAAACCTTTCTATTTTTGTCTAGTCCCTTCGGTCATAGTATCTCATTTAATTTTGTCTAGGTTTGTCGTAAGGGTTGTAACCCCATTTTAGTTTGTTTGATTTGTTTTTCGAAGTTGTTGTCTCATCGGTTAATGCAATGCCCTATTTTCTATTATTTCTAGACATTTTCTTTTATTTAGTCTTTCCTTTTATAGTTCTTTTTCTGTCAACTCTAGTGACATGAAATGCGCACATGATTGTGGCCTAAATCTCAAAAGTTAATCATGAAGCCATTGGAAGATAATCGAGGCGCTTAAAGGAAATAATAGCAGATCGAGATATTTGGAGCCCGAGTCATGTGAAGCTGGGGCAAGTAAAAGATAAAAAAAACCATAAAGGCAAGCTGGCCAAATTGACAGGGGTCACTCATGATAATGAAAATGAAAGTGTTGTCCAATATTTCTATAAAATTAACAAATGGAAAAGGCAAAAGTGTGGATATAGCTATCAAGTATAGCATAATCAGAAGATGTCACAAACGTTTAGCCGCATTGTGTGCGCTTGGTATATTTTGAAGATTGGAATAACAAAGGCATTTTATTCTGTTACCCAAACACCTTATCCTTTGTCAACCCTTTGAGTTTTATTTGTTTTCTTTCATATCCCTCCTTCAGAATTAGTAGCAAAGATTAGAAGCACAAACAGGGAAGATAAAGAAAAAAAAAACAACAAAAATAACAGAAAACAAGAAAAGAGAAAAAGAAAAGAAAATAGTAATAAGTGACAAGGAAATCAGGTAGGAACTACGTTTGACCTGATTCCTCAAAGAGGATACGTAGGCACTTCACAGCTCGGTGATACTGTAACATAGTGTAAATAAAATCCAAAAAATCCCCAAGTGAGAAACTGGGACAAAAGTCGTTTTTATCATAAATAAATCTAGTTCCGAAGGTTGTAGTCTTGAATCCAAATAATTTTGTTTTTGAGCCCTTAATACCCTTTCTTTCTAGCCTACCCAAAATCCCAAATTACGGTCCAAAGAAAGACCTTCCGATCAGTCTTCAAAAGAGGCCAAGTCAGGCAAATGAGAGAGTCTTATCAGCGAGCATAACATTCTGATCCCCAGCAAAAAGACTCTGATCACCATCAGAAAGGAAATATGATAGAGTCTTATCGGTAAAACCCCAATCCCCAGCTGGAAAGTAATACAAATGAGAGAGTCTTATTGGTGAAAACCTTCACGGGCACCTCGAGGCGACTGTAAGCTGAGAGAGAAGCAAAAATGAGAGAGCCTTGATAGTGAAAACCCTCCGGGCAATACAAGTCGAATAAAGATTGATAATCAGATGGGAAACCGCCAGACAAAGATTGTGGAAGGCGATTAACGACGGATAACATGTCACATGTGCATGTCATGACCATCAGAGTTGGTATCCGCGTTTGATAGGTTTTTATTTCATAGTTTTTTAGAGAGTCATCCTTTTCTTTTGTCTTTTATTCTGTTCCTTTTATCTTTCTCCTTTCATCAAAAATTCCCCAACAGAGTCTGTTTGTGAGAAATGACTTCAAAATCTACCATCAGCTTTCAAATTATGCAAGAGGATATCTGACTAGTGCATTCGAGTGGTATGAGTCGGGAAGGAACAAGCGAAAGGCCAGTGTCAAGAAGGGCATTCCCCAGCAAGAGGAGATTGGCAAAGGTATAGATAAGTATCAAGAAGGATATCCCCAGCAGAAAAAGAAATATGAGGGGGTCAGGATACAAGTGGAAAGCAACTGTGGAAGGTTTATGAATAAGGAATCATCAAGAGGGAAGGAAGTTATCGACCAAGTTTCAAGATGGCCAGACGATGCCAAGCAGAGAAAGTCATTCTGAATATTGACGTGAGGTTCTGATTTTGAGTATGATTTCAGAAAGTGCAATGTGGTCCTACGGTTTATGGTTTAGATGGACTGTGAAATTGCAGCTATGTTTTCTTGCCGGACTTATAAGAGGTAGGGTGACGTGGGATCACCCTGGGTATATGCTTGGTAAGGTCATTTAGCTATTGGTTGGCTTCTAGGACAACTCTGGGTACGCTCAAGGACGAGCGTTTGTTTAAGTTGGGGAGGATGTGACGACCCAACCCGTCGTCTCATGTGTTACTGGCCCGTTTTCCCCATTTATTGCTTCTTACTATTTCATTATCGGTATGTGGTGTCTGAGAGTTGATTTGGAATGTTTTTGATAAGAAATGAGGCACTTATTCTCTTTAAGGAAGGCTTAAGTTGGAAAAGTCAACAAGATGTTGACTTGTGAGTTAGAGGGCTCGGAATTGATTTTCGATGATTTGATTAGCTTCGAGGGATGATTTGTGACTTAGGAGCGTGATCAGAATTTAATTTGGAGGTCCGGTGTAAAATTAGGCTTGAATTGGCGAAGTTAGAATTTTGGCGAATTCCGGTTGATAAGTGAAATTTTGATCCGAAGGTCGAAATGGGATTCCAATAGTTTCTGTAGCTTCGTTGGGTGATTTTGGATATGTGTGCAAATTTTCAGGTCATTCGGGCATCGTTTGGTTGGGTTTTTGATCGAATGCGCATTTCAGATGTTTTTAAGAAACTTAGGCTTTAATTTGATGAAATTTGAGCATTTTGATGTTAACGATAGTGTTTTGATGGTTCGAGCAAGTTTGAATAAGGTAATAGAACATGTCTGTGCTTTTGGTTGAGGTCGCGGGGGCATCGTGGTGATTTCGGATGGCTAACGGGATGAAATTTGGAGTTTAAGGATTTGCTGAAGGATCTGATATCTGATATTTCCGCTTCTGCGGAAATGGACCGCAGAAGCGGGTAAGGGAGCGTCGAAGAGATTTTGGTATGGGCTGAGAAGGTCCAAAAAAGCGGAACTTGGTCCGCATTAGCGGGTCCGCAAGAGCGGAAATCGAGTCGCAGAAGCGGTTCTAGTGGGGGCTTGATCTTTCCGCAGAAGCGGACAAGAATCCGCATAAGCAGTCTCACAGAAGCAAGGGGTGAGGCGCAGAAGCGGAAGGGCGGTCCATGGAAGGCTCTGCAGAAGCGGATGTGGGGACCGCAACTGGACTGCAGCAGCGGCCGTGGCACTTAAGTGACTTCTGCCGAAGCAGAATAATTGCTGCAAAAGTGGTAACCGCAGAAGCGGTTTTGGTGACACAGAAGCGAAAAGGCCTGGGCAGAAGCTTTTAATTTAACCTTCGCAAATTTTTGAAGAGCATAACATTTCCACATCGGTCTAAGAAGGTTTTTGGCGATTTTTGAATAGGGTTTCAAGGGCTATCATCAGGTATGGATTCTTGGACTTAGACTATGATATTATGGTATATAAACATGGATTAATACTGAAAACCCAAGGAATTAAAGGTTAAAAATGGAGGTTACGGCTTGAAGCTTAAAAGAGTTTAAACTAGTGATAGGAGGGGTCAAATGGACTGTGATTCTTGTGAATTTGATATGTATAGAATCGTGGCGAGATAAGGATCATATTGATGTAAAAATTTTTGGATTTTGAGAAGCGGGCCCGGGGCTCGGATTTTGCTAGTTTCGAGATTTTTGCTATATTTTGATTGTTTTCGATTGGGTATTGTTCCCTTGGCATAGTATGATGTATTCACTCTGATTTTGGTTAGATACGATGCGCGAGGAGGCTGAATTGAGGGGCAAAGGCGTCGCGAGCTTGAGATTTCGCCGGTTCGAGTTGAGTAATACTTGTAAATGATATCGTGAGGGTTTGAAACCCCGGATTTGCACATCATTGTGCTGTATTGAGGTTATATGCACGCCGGATAATCGGCGTCGGGTAGAGCATCGTTAGGGATTGTGACTTGTTCCGTCAGGCTTAATGAAATAACTATCTAATTTAATGAAGCTTAGTTGATATCCTTATAGAAATGGATTAATTGTCGTGATTGGGCCTCGGGCCAACTGATTGAATCCTTTAGGGATTATTATCACTGTTTCCATGATGCTTAACATGTTTTCATGATATCAGCCGTGAGTTAAACACTGTCTCGAAATGATTAGTAAATTTCTAAATTTTTAAATCATTAATCTATAATTCCTAATAATTGGAACTAAAAATGATAAACTTGACTGTGCATGTGTGGCTTAAATGCATATATCTGGACTGAGTGTGGATCGGGCTGCACGCCGCAGCGAATGCCATGATGATATTGCGCTTGGGCTGTAGGAGCCCCTCCGGAGTCTGAACCCCCACAGTGAGCGCGGGTACCCAAATAGATCGGGTTGCGCACCACAGCGGTCATGTGCATTGCATTGCATTCACGCATTGATTCCTATTTGTACTACGTGGCATGACATTCAGCACTCTCATATCATTTGCATACATGATATTGCTTGCACTGTGTACCAGATACCCTGGTGTAATTTGTTAATAGAGTGTTTTGCCCGAGGGGTTGTGCGCATACTTGCACTACTTGATATTACATTCATATTCTTAACTGTTGGAAGAAGGATATTTTCAAAAGATATTTTTAACTGAGCTAGATGTTACTAAAGGATTTTCACGGTTTTACTATTTTTCTCTCAAGGTTGTACGGTCCTATATAGAATGATGGAGTGCTTTACGTGTTTTCCTACCGCTCAGTTCTCCTGTATAGTAGAGGAATACATTTCAAGTTTTAATGTCAGGACCCCGCTTGTATAGCAGATGAATACAAGTCAGGACCCCACATGGGGCAAGGGAAAACATCTCAGACTACAATTTATGTCAGCAACAAAGGAACTTCGAAGGAAATACACGTCAAAAAGGCAATATCAGTCGCAAGATCAAGTTTGAAAATAAATCTTCATATATCATAGATTATAGCTTAGTCTAGCTTCTTCATTTTGTTATGGTGCAAAAAGGAGTCAGCAGTCAGTAGCAGTAGCAGCAACAGTTAAAACACAACTTCATGGTTGTCCCAGCTACCAAAAATTCCGAACTACATTGACCTAATTGCTTTTTAGCCAAGGATATGCCATCAAGGCAGGCTCCTAATTTTAAAACATGAAATGTATTTCTCTGCTATATAGGCGGGCTCCTTACTTCAAAATGCATGTATTCCTCTGCTATAATGTGGGCTCCTGACCTAAAAACTTGAAATGTATTCCTCTGCTATACAGGCAGGCTCCTGACTTCAAAACATAAAATGTATTCCTCTGCTATCCAGGCGGTCTCTTGACTTCAAAACTTGAATGTATTTCTCTGTTATCCGGGCGGGCTCCTCACTTCAAAACGAATGTATTCCTCTACTATCCAGGTGGGCTCCTGACTTCAAAACTAGAAATGTACTCCTCTGCTATACAGGTGGGCTCCTTACTTCAAAACGTTAAATGTATTCCTCTGCTTTACCGGTGGGGTCCTGACTTCAAAACTTGAAATGTATTCCTCTAATATATAGGTGGGCTCCTAACTTCAAAAAATGAAATGAATTCCTCTGCTATACAGGCAGGCTCCTGACTTCAAAACCTTAAATATATTCCTCTGCTGTACAGGCGGGCTCCTGACTTCAAAACTTGAAATGTACTCCACTGCTATACAGGCGGGCTCCTGAATTCAAAACTTGAAATGTATTCCTCTGCTATAAAGGCGGGCTCCTGATTACCAAAACTTGAATGTATTCCTCTACTATACAGGTGGTCTCCAGACTTCAAAACTTGAATGTATTCCTTTACTATCCAGGCGGGCTCCTGACTTCAAAACGAATGTATTCCTCTGCTATCCATGTGGGCTCCTGAATTCAAAACTTGAATGTATTCCTCTTCTATCCAGGCGGGCTCCTGACTTCAAAACATGAAATGTATTCCTCTGCTATACATGCGAGCTCCTCACTTCAAAACTTGACTGTATTTCTCTTTTATACAGGCGGGCTCCTGACTTCAAAACTTGAAATGTATTCCTCTGCTGTATAGGCGGGCTCCTGACGTCAAATCTTGAAATGTATTACTTTTACCCTAATACCCATGTTTCATTCCCTGTTCTTAAGATGGGTACATGACTTCAACAAAATAGATAAAATGAAAGAAAATTTTCTGCCTCAGTTTGGTAGTTGTATGATGTTTGCCTTTCCTTACAATAGGTTTCTCCGACATAAACGACATTTCATGCCCCTATTTTAACCAAAGAAAAATCTTTTCAGTTTAAAATGTCTAATTAAATCGTAAATGCAAATGCAACATGTATTTTTTCTATTTTCCATAAATTAAATAAAATAAACATGCACAGACAAATGCAAACAATTACAGAAAATATCATGAAAATTTACAAAATTGCACACACGGGAACAATTATTTTATTTTGAGTTCTTTGGGATTAAATCATGTGAGACCAAAATCACGTGCTCACAACTACCCCTCTTTGCCCGGAAACACGAAGATTTTTCGTGCAAAGATAAAGTGAGCGGATACGAGCGATTTTTGCTCGTTTGAATACTCCGTGGGAAGTATTTTTGAAAGATTTGACCGAACCTCTACTTTAAAGGTTTCCTACATATCCTTGGTTGAAAAAGACTCAGGTCGATGTAGTTCAGTATTTTTTGTAGCTGGGACTACTATGAAGTTGTGCTTTAATTGTTGCTGCTACTGCTACTGACTGTTGACTCCTTATTGCACCATAACAATATGAAGAAGCTAGACTAAGCTATAATCTACGATGTACAAAGATTTATTTTCAAACTAGATCTTGCGACTGATGTTGCCTTGTTGACTTATATTTCCTCCGAAGTTCCTTTATTGCTGACTTAAATTGTAGTCAGAGATGTTTTCCCTTGCCCCATGTGTGGTCCTGACTTCTAAAACATGAATGTATTCCTCCGCTATACAGGCGGGCTCCTGACTTCAAAACTTGAAACTTATTCCTCTGCTATACAGGCGGGCTCCTGACTTCAAAACTTGAAATGTATTCCTCTGATATACAGGCGGGCTCCTGACTTCAAAACTTGAATGTATTCCTCCGCTATGCAGGCGGGCTCCTAACTTAAAAACTTGAAATGTATTCCTCTGCTATACAGGCGTGCTCCTGACTTCAAAACTTTAAATGTCTTCCTCTGCTATATAGGCAGGTTCCTTATTTCAAAACTTGAATTGTATTCCTCTACTATACAGGCTAGCTCCTGACGTCCAAACTTGAAATGTATTACTTTTACCATAAAACCTATGTTTCATTCCTTGTTCTTAATATGGGTACATGATTTCAAAAAAATAGACAAAATGAAAGAAAATTTTCTGCTCCAGTTTGGTAGTTGTCTGGTGCTTGCCTTTCCCAACAGTGGGGTTCTCCGACATAAACGACATTTCCTGCCCCTGTTTCAATCAAAGAAAAATCTTGTCAGTTTAAAATGTCTAATTAAATCCTAAATGCAAATGCAACATGTATTTTTTGTATTTTCCATAATTTAAATAAAATAAACATGCACAGTCCAATGCAAACAATTACAAAAAATATCATGAAAATTTACAAAATTGCACACAAGGGAACAATTATTTTATTTTGAGTTCTTTGGGAGTAATTCATGTGAGGCAAAAATCACGTGCTCACAACTACCCCTCTTTGCCCTGAAACACAAAGATCTTTCATGCAATGATAAAGTGAGCGGATACGAGTGATCTTTTCCCGTTTGAATACTCCCTGACCGAACCTCTACTTCAAAGGTTTCCTACATATCCTTGGCTAAAAAGGAATTAGGTCGATGTAGTTCGGAATTTTTGGTAGCTGGGACTACCATGAAGCTGTGCTTTAACTATTGCTGCTATTGGTACTGACTGTTGACTCCTTATTGCACCATAACAATAAGCTAGACTAAGCTATAATATATGATGTACAAAGATTTATTTTCATACTATATCTTGCGACTGATGTTGCCTTGTTGACTTATATTTCCTCCGAAGTTCCTTTGTTGCTGACTTAAATTGTAGTCTAAGATGTTTTCCCTTACCCCATGTGGAGTCCTGACTTCTAAAACTTGAATGTATTCCTCTGCTATACAAGCGGGCTCCTCACATTAAAACTTGAAATGTATTCATCTGCTATACAGGCGGGCTCCTGACTTCAAAACTTGAAACTTATTCCTCTGCTATACAGGCGGGCTCCAGACTTCAAAACTAGAAATGTATTCCTCTGCTACACAGGCGGGCTCCTGACTTCAAAACTTGAATGCATTCCTCTTCTATACAGGCGTGCTCCTGACTTCAAGACTTTAAATGTATTCCTCTGCTATATAGGTGGGCTCCTTACTTCAAAACTTGAAATGTATTCCTCTGCTATACAGGCGGGCTCCTAACGTCAAAACTTGAAATGTATTACTTTTACCCAAAAACCCATGTTTCGTTCCATGTTCTTAAGATGGGTACATACCTTCAACAAAATAGACAAAATGAAAGAAAATTTTCTGCCCCAGTTTGGTAGTTGTTTGGTGCTTGCCTTTCCTTACGGTGGGTTTCTCCGACATAAACGACATTGTCTACCCCTATTACAATCAAAGAAAAATCTTGTCAGTTTAAAATGTCTAATTAAATCCTAAATGCAAATGCAGCATGTATTTTTTGTATTTTTCATAATTAAAATAAAATAAACATGCACAGACAAGTGCAAACAATTACATAAAACATCATGAAAATTTACAAAATTCCACACAAGGGAAAAGTTATTTTATTTTGAGTTCTTTGGGAGTAATTCATGTGAGGCAAAAATCACGTGCTCACAGCTACCCCTCTTTGCCCGGAAACACCAAGATTTTTCGTGCAATGATAAAGTGAGCGGATACAAGTGATTTTTGCCCATTTATATACTTTGTGGGAAGCATTTTTGAAAGATTTGTCCGAACCTCTACATATCCTTGGCTAAAAAGGAATCAAGTCAATGTAGTTCAAAATTTTTGGTAGCTGGGACTACCATGAAGTTGTGATTTAACTGTTGCTGCTGCTGCTACTGACTGCTGACTCCTTATTGCTCTATAAGGAAATGAAGAAGCTAGACTAAGCTATAATCTATAATGTACAAAGATTTATTTTCAAACTTGATCTTGCGACTGATGTTGCCTTGTTGACTTGTATTTCCTCAGAAGTTCCTTTGTTGCTGACTTGAATTGTAGTCTGAGATGTTTTCCCTTTCCCCATGTGGGGTCCTGATTTCTAAAACTTGAATGTATTCCTCTGCTATACAGGCCGGCTCCTGACTTCAAAGCTTGAAATGTATTCCTGTGCTATACAAGCGGGCTCCTGACTTCAAAACTTAAAATGTATTACTTTTACCCAAAAACCCATGTTCCCTTCCCTGTTCTTCAGATGGGTACATGACTTCAACAAAATAGACAAAACCAAAGAAAATTTTTTGCCCTAGTTTGGTAGTTGTCTTGGGCTTGCCTTACCTTATGGAGGGTTTCTCCGACATAAACGACATTGTCTGCCCCTGTTACAATCAAAGAAAAATCTTGTCAGTTTAAAATGTCTAATTAAATCCTAAATGCAAATGCAACATGTATTTTTTGTATTTTCCATAATTAAAATAAAATAAACATGCACAGACAAGTGCAAACAATTACATAAAACATCATGAAAATTTACAAAATTCCACACAAGGGAAAAATTATTTTATTTTGAGTTCTTTGGGAGTAACTCATGTGAGGCAAAAATCACGTGCTCACAGCTACCCCTCTTTGCCCGGAAACACCAAGATTTTTCGTGCAACGATAAAGTGAGCGGATACAAGCGATTTTTGCCCATTTAAATACTCCGTGGGAATCATTTTTGAAAGATTTGTCCGAACCTCTACATATCCTTGGCTAGAAAGGAATCAGGTCAATTTAGTTCAAAATTTTTGGTAGCTGGGACTACCATGAAGTTGTGCTTTAACTGTTGCTGCTGCTGCTACTGACTGCTGACTCCTTATTGCTCCATAACAAAATGAAGAAGCTAGACTAAGCTATAATCTATAATGTACAAAGATTTATTTTCAAACTTGATCGTGCGACTAATGTTGCCTTGTTGACTTGTATTTCCTCCGAAGTTCCTTTGTTGCTGACATGGATTGTAGTCTGAGATGTTTTCCCTTTCCCCATGTGGGGTCCTGATTTCTAAAACCTGAATGTATTCCTCTGCTATACTGGCGGGCTCCTCACATCAAAAATTGAAATATATTCCTCTGATATACATGCGGTCTCTTGTCTTCAAAACTTGAAATGTATTCCTCTGCTATATAGGCGGGCTCCTGACTTCAAAACATGAATGTATTCCTTTGCTATACAGGCGGGCTCCAGACATAAAATCTTGAAATGTATTCCTCTGCTATACAGGAGTGCTTCTGACTTCAAAACATGAAATGTATTCCTCTGCTATACAGGCGGGCTCCTGACTTAAAAACTTGAAATGTATTCCTCTGCTATACAGGCCTACTCCTAACTTCAAAATATGAAATGTATTCCTCTACTATACAGGGGGGCTCCTGACTTCAAAACTTGAAATGTATTCCTTTTCTATCCAGGCGGGCTACTGACTTCAAAACATGAATGTATTCCTCTGCTATCCAAGATGGCTCCTGACTTCTAAACGAATGTATTCCTCTACTATCCAGGCGGGATCCAGACTTCAAAACATGAAATGTATTTCTCTGCTATACAATAGGGGTCCTGACTTAAAAACTTGAAATGTATTTCTCTTCTATACAGGCTAGCCCCTGATTCAAAACTTGAAATGTATTCCTCTGATATACAAGCGGGCTTGTGACATTAAAACATGAAATGTATTCCTCTGCTATACAGGCGGGCTCCTGACTTCAAAACATGAAATGTATTCTTCTACTATCCAGGTGGGCTCCTGATAACCAAAACTGGAAAGTATTCCTCTGCTATACAGGCGGGTTGCTGACTTCAAAACTTGAATGTAATCCTCTACTATACAGGCGGGATCCTAACTTCAAAACTTGAAATTTATTCCTTTGCTATACAGGCGGGCTCCTGACTTCAAAACTTGAATATTTTCCTCTACTATCCAGGCGGGTCCTGACTTCAAAACATGAATGTATTCCTCTGCTATCCAGGCAGGCTCCTGACTTCAAAACTTGAATGTATTCCTCTACTATATAGTCGGGATCCTCACTTCAAAACATAAAATGTATTCCTCTGCTATACAGGCAGTCTCCTGACTTCAAAACTTGAATGTATTCCTCTGCTATATAGTCGGGATCCTCACTACAAAACATAAAATGTATTCCTCTGCTATACAGGCAGTCTCCTGACTTCAAAACTTGAATGTATTCCTCTGCTATATAGTCGGGATCCTCACTACAAAACATAAAATTTATTACTCTGCTATACAGGCAGTCTCCTGACTTCAAAACTTGAATGTACTCCTCTGCTATACAGGCGGGCTCCTGACTCCAAAACTTGAAATGTATTCCTCTACTATACAGGCGAGATCCTGACTTCAAAACTTGAAATGTATCACTTTTACCCTAAAACCCATGTTTCCTTCCCTGTTCTTCAGATAGGTATATGACTTCAACAAAATAGACAAAACAAAATAAAATTGTCTGCCCTAGTTTGGTAGTTGTCTGGTTCTTGCCTTTCCTTACGGTGGGTTTCCCCGATATAAACGACATTGCCTTCCCCTGTTACAATCAAAGAAAAATCTTGTCAGTTTAAAATGTCAAATTAAATCCTAAATGCAAATGCAACATGTATTTTTAGTATTTTCCATAATTTAAATAAAATAAACATGCACAGACAAATACAAATATTTACAAAAAATATCATGAAAATTTACAAAATTGCACACAAGGGAAAAATTATTTTATTTTGAGTTCTTTGGGAGTAATTCATGTAAGAAAAAAATCACCTGCTCACAGCTAAGCCTCTTTACCCGGAAACACAAAGAGTTTACATGAAAAGATAAAGTGAGCGGATACGAGCGATTACCATATCCTTGGCTAAAACGGAATCATGTCAAGGTAGTTCAGAATTTTAGGTAGCTAGGATTACCATGAAGTTGTGCTTTAACTGTTGCTGATGTTGCTACTTACTGCTGACTCCTTATTGCACCATAACAAAATAAAGAAGCTAGTCTAAGCTATAATATATGATGTACAAAGATTTGTTTTCAAACTTGATCTTGTGACTGATGTTGCCTTGTAGACTTATATTTCCTCCGAAGTTCCTTTGTTGATGACTTGAATTGTAGTTTGAGATATTTTACCTTGCCCCATATGGGGTCATGACTACAAAAACATGAATGTATTCCTCTGCTATACAAGCGGGCTCTTGACATCAAAACTTGAAATGTATTCCTC
>MU679894.1:6198-25537 GCA_026770625.1 Nicotiana glauca | reverse complement strand
TCATGGCAACCTGTGCCTAGCCTCAAGGCTCTTAGAAGTTCTATTACTGAGCTGAAATAATAGAATATCCCTCCAAAATACGACTATAATAGTCCAACCAACTATACCGGGAAAATCATCCCGTACCACAATTGTAGTTCCATTTCAATTCTTCAAATTCTCGAGTTGTGACAAGCGCTCGCCTCGCGTAAGATTGAGTTAGAAGGAATCAAAGGCATACACCTCAAAGGAATCGAACCGCACGATAAAGAAATCAAGAAGGGAAGTACTCCTAACAGTCCTGCAGCCTCCCGAGGATAAGTACAGACGTCTCCCTACTGATCCGCGAGACTCTACTAGACTTGCTCATGACTTGTGAGACCGACAGGAACCTAGTGCTTTGATACCATGTTTTCACGACCCAAAATTCACTAAGGGTCATGGTGGCGCCAGACACCTCTGTCAGGCCAGCCAACCAACTTATCAATTAATTCCTCTTTTGATACTTTTGAAAATTTAAGGTTTTTCCTTCCATTTTTGTAAATAAAAGTTCACTACTAGAATTCAAATTTAAATAATAACAATTAGTACAAATCCGTTGTATACCATCCAAGAAAACCGTTGTCACAAGTGCATGAGTGACTACTGATAAGGAAAATAAAAGACAACATCCGACCGGAATATAGTGGACGGAGAGTAAATACAGTACACTGGAAGGGACTACCCTAGCTGCGGGTCATCTCGAACAATGCAGCTCACCTAGTCCCAGAATCATCCATGCTGCTACGCTCAGCATGCTGCTACGCTCAGCATGCTGCTAGATGTGTATATACTTGTGAAACAAAGATGCACAGAGGTGTAGTATGAGTACGTAATCAACATGTACTCAGTGAGTGTCCCGCCTAATCCCGAAGGAGTAGAGACGAGATGGTCAACTTGACACTCTCTAATAGTCCAACGATTATTTGTTCTCAATATACATATTAAACAGTGGATTTATTTTCTAACATGATTTTTATCCAGATAGAGGAAACAAGTAAACACATAATTCTTTCATAAGAAATTTTTCAAGATTTCTTTTCATTATTAACAAAATGATATCGAGCCAGATTGAGGCATGTAACAACTTAAATAAGTCCAGGCAGTAATACAAGCATGCGCAAATCGTACCGAGGCGACGACCCGATCCAACAGAAATAAATATGCACTTGCCAAGGGTCAACGGCGCGCCTATAGATGCATCTATTAATCTGCCGAGGTGTTCGGCCCATTCCAAAATAAACACACACAGACAGACAATCAGTCAAGAAGTCATCATGGAGCAATTATCCAAGAAAGGCCAATCCTCTTTAATAATTTGAGAAAACGAAGCTTATGACTTTTTAGAAATCCATTTATTAATTTAAATTTGATCTATTAATTTTAGATACATGCTCAGATAGACAATTAGAATTTTACCAGGGAATAATTATCCAATAAACCAATTCTCTGCTTAACGATTTAGGAAATGATGTTTAATCTATTTTTAAATTTGTTTACTAATCAAGGGTGATTTAAACAATCCAAGTCATCGATGGGTTCATAATTAATTCAAGTATAACATATTGATGGGTCCTAACTACCCGGACAATAGCATAATAGTAGCTACGCACGGAGTCTCGCCACCTCGTGCGTACGTAGCCCCCACAAATAAGAGCACATAATCATTCACTTCACCTATGGGGTAAATTCACCCTCACAAGATTAGAAAGGAGACTCACCTTGCTCCGAAGATCCACAACCGGCATTCTACATTCTTCGAAAGACTTGCACCAATGCACAATGCTCCAAAACTATCCAACGATCATATAAATCCATTAATATATGCTCAATTATACTTTACAACCCAATTTATAACAATTTCTAACCCCGAACGAAAAGTTGACAAAAATGCCCTCTGGCCCACGTGCCCGGGATCCGAAATTTCTCGAAGATAAAGGTTAACCATGACCTTAGGAACTTAAATATACAATTTTCTCTTAAATTCATACTCAAAATCGCGGTCAAAATCCAAGAACATAAATTTTCTAGGTCTTTCTCTAACCCTAAATTTTCTACCCATTTACATGCTAAAAATCCATACATAATCAATGTATTTAACTCATAATAGGTGGGGATAACATACCTTATCATTGATGATGAAAACCCTTTCTTGGAGCTCCCCAAAAATCTCCCAAGCCATGAAGAAATGAGGGAAATGAACTAAATCCACGATTTTAAAACACCTTCTGCCTTCAGCAATTTTTGCTTCTGCGGAATTACTCTCGCTTAAGCAGTTCCGCTTTTGCGGTCAAAAGCCGCTTCTACGGTCCTTGGCTCAGCCCCCTTTTTCCGCTTCTGTGATACATTCTTCCGCAGATGCGGTCCCCTTCTGCGAAACCTTGACCGCATCTGTGGTCCATGACCCTTCGAACGAATCTGCTTCTACGGCTCCCTCAACCGCTTCTGCGGGGCCATTTCAGCAGAAGCGGAAACACCAGCAACCAGATCCTTCAGCCTTCTTCATAATTCCATTTTTGATCCGTCAACCACCCGTAATCCACCCGAGGCCCCCGAGACCCCAACCAGTAATACCAACCAATCCCATAACATATTATGGACTTGCTCGAAGCCTCAAATCACATCAGACAATGCTAAAACCATGAATTACACCCCGATTCGAGCTTTATGAACTTTGAACTTTCCAACTTCTATTTCCGATGCTTAAGCCTATCAAATCACGTCTGATTGACCTCAAATTTTTCACACAAGTCATATTTGATATTACGGACCTACTCCAACATATGGAATCAGATTCTGACCCCGATATCAAAAAGTCCACTTCCGGTCAATCTTCTTAAAAACCTTCAAATTTCTATCTTTAGCCAAATGGTTTCAAAATGACCTACGGACCTCCGAATTCTCTTCCGATCGCGTTCCCATCTCCAGAATCACCATACGGAGATACTCCCAGTGTCGGAATCCCAAACGAACATCGATAAAGCTGAAATGCACTCCAAGCCAAACTTAAGAAATTCCTTCTAAAATGCTAACTTCCATAATAGATGCCAAAACACTCCCGGGTTATCCAAAACCCAATTTGGGCATATGTCCAAGTCCGCAATTATCATACGAACCTGCTGGAACCTTCAGATCCTAATTCTGAGGTTGTTTACTTAAAAATCCAATCTTAGTTCATTCTTTCAACTTTAAGCTTCTCAAATGATAATTTTCATTTAAATTTAACTCCGATCTTCCTGAATTTAAATTTCCGACCATGCGAACAAACCTGAAATGAAGCTGCTCATGGCCTCGGACCGCTGAACGACACGCTAGGGCTCAAAATGACCGGTCGGGTCGTTATAATAGGCTTGCCCATAATGTAAATCTCTACTAATGTAGGTTCACTCGATCTATAATCAATTAGGACTTTTTCATGGTTATAATGTGGGCTAAGGGACGGGTAGGATATATTTAGGAATAGTGACTAACCCTCCTAAGCACTTTAACACACCACATAATCAACTTTAATTTCAAATTCTTCAATTCCACTTCAATCTCACAAATAACATCACCCCATAAAACGTTTCCTTCTTCATTAAGCACTACTTTAGTTCATACGCACTAGCAAGAACAAGACAACAATTTGTTCATTTATATTTTTTTTCCTTCAATTTTTTATTTTATTTCTGCTAATGGTGTATTATTTTACAAAATAAGTGCACCTTTCTTCCTTTTATTCGTTTCACTCAAAATCCACCCCACACATAGTTCGTTCTTACTTCTTTTAGTGCTCATCTCACGATTAAAGTGCTTTAAGAGGAAAAAGGATCAAAATAATGTTAATTAAGAATAAAAAGGATATAGGCTTGTAATGTGGGTTCCAAATAAAAGTCTATAGGCTCAAAAGGGTTAATTAGGGATAAATTTTATTTGTGATAAGTAATAAAGCTAAAAAACGATCAAAGAAAGCCTAAAATCACTTTTCAAACCGAACATCACCTAAAATTTCGCTTCAACTCACATACCGTTCAAGTTCTGGATACAAGTACAATACATGGACTATACAAAAAACCTCACCACACATGGCACATGATTAACTAAGAATGGTCTAATTCCGACTCTCAAATAAATGCAAGTATTTACGGAGCCACGAGATATTAAGCATGAATCACAAAGTGAACATAAGTCAATAAAAAGAGACATAGGCATCACAAGACATGCTATCCAACTAAGCAAGGCATCATCAATAATTTCAAATTATAGGGAAGATACTACACATGCCAAAGCCTAAAAATGCTATTATCAAACGAGGCAAGGGCGCCTAGATTCATCATTCTTCCTCCATTTATTCCCTAAATTACAATCTACTCTAAAAATTAAAAAATACTACTACCCAATTCAAACTACATCCCATGGAAAAGAACCATTGCCCAAAGAAAAACCAAGGGGGATTATTGCTACCTAAAAAAAATAAAAGATGCCTTTTTGGATTTTTTCTATTTTTCACCCTTTTTTAAATTTTTTATTGGACCTTAATCCCTCAAGAAAGTTGTCCACAAAATCCATCATCGGGAAAAGTCCAATTTTTTTGATTTTTTTTCTTTTCATTTTTTTGTTTGTTTTTTAAAATTACTACACAAAGAACGAGTACTATAACTAAGCTAACATAGCATAGAAAATCACCCAGACTATCTCCTCACCCCACGCTTAAAATTGTGCAATGTCCTCAATGCACACCAAAAATAACAAGAGGGTAAGAGACTCCCTGGCAGGCCAAAGGCTGAAACATTAACAGCTCATGGGATACTCAGACTTCTCCCAGGTACGATCCTTTGTGCGGTTACCCCACACTTATTTCAACCACATAGCTCACTTTTGCATACTTTAATACTTGTGTAGTCGTCAAGTAATAAAGTGACTAAAATTCAGATGTTGAACCCACAAGGACTTGTGATTAACTATTAACTAAATTAGACTATCCTAATTATCTAAACAAGAATTAAACCTAGAAGTATTTGGTTATAAAATAATTAAATAAAGAGTATAAATAATGAAATTTTAACAGAGAGAAAGAGCAGATATTTATGATATCAAAGTAATGAAAACGATCTAGGGTTATGGGCTATCTGACATTCCTATTGTGTTATTTAATTGAATTGACTAACTAATTTATCTACTTTATTGGTTGATAGGGTTAATACTGCTCATAAGAATCTATCGAGTTCTTATTCGCCTATTCAAGCTAACCTAACTCCTATATGCCTATGGAATTAGAATCAACAAGAACGCATTTATAATTCCTATAAATCAACCAAACAAGGCAATTAGGTATATGTTTATCCTAACCGTGAATCCGTTCCCCGATGCCCAGGTTCAAGAACTTTTCTACTGAATCCTATATGCAATCTAGAATTCCCACTTTTGAGTTCAACTCTAGATTCGTAGATAGTATTCAATTGGTGATCAAGCAATCAAATAATTAAGTGCGGGTTTGAATAAATAAACCAATATGATAAACTAAGAAATCAAAATCAATATACGAATAACAATAGTCATGAAAGAACCACAACTCTAGAACGTAAAGTTTAGCTCCACATAAACATGGTAGCAAAATCATACAAAGAAACATAAAAAGACTAAGTTGGTGGAAGAAAAGATGAAACCCAGCCTCCACGGCGGCTCTGTGCTTGTGTTTTCTTCTCAAAAACGTCCTCCTCTCTCAAAATACTGTTCTTCCATCTATATACGCCAATTAGGGTTGAGACCAAACAATTATAACTTCTTCAATGTGAAAAAGGACACTTTTCCCGGGTTCGACTAGCGCGATCGTGTTAGTGGTCGCACTAGTGGCCTAGTGATCTGCCTGACGAGCGCGACCTGAGCGCAATTGTGCTGTTTATGCACATGTGTCATCCTTTTCCATTTCAAATTTGGAAAAACGTTAAACATCAAGTTGTAGGCCTTTGAGTTATATTTCCAACCATATACTGTGGAGCCAAAATGGAGTTCGGAGCAAAAGGTTATATCTATTTTACTAGACAGTGCTTAATATGCTTACTGGAGTCTTTGTTTGCTCTAACTATCATCCGTTGACCCCAAACACGACCCTGGCTTAATTCCTTGAACTTTTACTCAAACTTTAAAGCTCCAAATCACTTGAATTCATTCCATAACATCCAAATAGCTCGGAATCACTCATACAAGGCATAAAATACACCATTAGTGCAAAACATTAGCGATTAAAGCTCAAACTCAATTAAAGTGCAGTAAATTAGAATGTAATAAGCAACTAAAATACGTAATTATAGCCTATCATCAACACCCCACACTTAAACGTTGCTCGTCCACGTGTCAACCAAAAATTTACTCTATCTATGAACACTTAACATATTAACACATTTGGAGCACACTACACCAATGACCATGGTTGATAGCAACAATTAAACTCTAGCATATGCAATCATCATACACTTCCCTTTACTTATGTCATTCTTCAAAAATATTCAAACAAAGACAATATGCTCAAAACAATCCTAGCCTCAAAAACTGACTTAATGTCACTATGCACTTATGGCTTGAATACCCAACATCGTAGAGAAGTCTAATAACGTTACCTATCCCTCATGAAACCATGTGCCCTCACAACCAAGGCAAAAGAGTAAGTTGAATCCACACATTCAAATCTTAGGATCAAATATAGTTTAAAGACTCATATATACATCAAAGAACTCTCTCACTCTCACAAAAGAAGTCACATGCATGCACTTGGTACCATAGGCTTGCCCATAATGTAAATCTCTACTAATGTAGGTTCACTCGATCTAAAATAAATTAGGACTTTTTCATGGTAGTAATGTGGGCTAAGGGATGGGTAGAATATATTTAGGAATAGTGACTAACCCTCCTAAGCACTTTAACACACCACATAATCAACTTTAATCGCAAATTCTTCAATTCCACTTCAATCTCACAAATAATATCACCCCTAAAAACGTTTCCTTCTTCTTTAAGCACTACTTTAGTTCATACCCATTAGCAAGAACAAGACAACAATTTATTCATCTATATTTTTTTTTCCTTCAGTTTTTTTATTTATTTATGCTAATGGTGAATTATTTTACAAAATAAGTGCCCCTTTCTACCTTTTATTGGTTCCACTCAAAAGCCACCCCACACATAGTTTCTTCTTACTTCTTTTAGCGCTCATCTCACGATTAAAGTGCTTTAAGAGGAAAAAGGATCAAAACAATGTTAATTAAGAATAAAAAGGGTATAGGCTTGCAATGTGGGTTCCAAATAAAAGTCTATAGGCTCAAAAGGGATAATTAGGGATAAATTATATTTATGATAAGTAATAAAGCTAAAAAAAGATCAAAGAAAGCCTAAAATCACTTTTCAAACCGAACATCACCTAAAATTTCGCTTCAACTCACATACCGTGCAAGTTCTGGACACAAGTACAATACATGGACTATACAAAAACCCCCACCATACATGGCACATGATTCACTAAGAATGGTTTAATTCCGGCTCTCAAACAGATACAAGTATTCACGGAGCCACGAGATATTAAGCATAAAGCACAAAGTGAACAAAAATCAAGAAAATGAGACATAGGCATCACAAGATATGCTATCCAACTAAGCAAGGCATCATCAATAATTTCAAATCATAGGGAAGATACTACACATGCCAAAGCCTAAAAATGCTATTATCAAACGAGGCAAGGGCGCCTAGATTCATCATTCTTCCTCCATTTATTCCCTAAATTATAATCTACTCTATAAATAAAAAAATACTACTACCTGGTTCAAACTACATCCCATGAAAAAGAACCGTTTCCCAAAGAAAAACCATGGAGGATTATTGCTATCTAAAAAAATAAAAGATGCATTTTTGGATTTTTTCTGTTTTTCACCCTTTTTTTTATTTTTTTATTGGACCTTAATCCCTCAAGAAAGCTGTCCACAAAATCCATCATGGGGAAAAGTCTAAATTTTTTGATTTTTTTTCTTTTCATTTTTTTTTGTTTTTTAAAATTACTACACTAAGAACGAGTACTATAACTAAGCTAACATAACACAGAAAATCACGCAGACAATCTCCTCACCCCACACTTAAAATTGTGCAATGTCCTCAATGCACACTAAAAATAATAAGAGACTCCCTGGTAGGCCAAAGGCCGAAGTATTAACAGCTCACGTGATACTCAGACTTCTCCCAGGTACGATCCTTTGTGTGGTCACCTTTCAACCACATAGCTCACTTTTGCACACTTTATTACTTGTGCGGTCGTCAAGTAATAAAGTGACTAAAAGTCAGATGTCGAATCCACGAGGACTTGTAATTAATTATTAACTAAATTAGAGTATCCTAATTATCTAAACAAGAATTAAACCTAGAAGTATTTGGTTCTAAACTAATTAAATAAAGAATATAAATAATAAACTTTTAACAGAGAGAAAGAGCAGATATTTATGATATCAATGTAATGAAAACGATCTAGGGTTATGGGCTATCTAACATTCGTATTGTATTCTTCAATTGAATTGACTAACTAATTTATCTAGTATATTGGTTGACAGGGTTAATACTGCTCATAAGAATCTGTCGAGTTCTTACTCCTATCAAGCTAACCTAACTCCTATATGTCTATGGTATTAGAATCAACAAGAACGCATTTATAATTCCTGTAAATCAACCAAGCAAGGCAATTAGTTATATGTCTATCCTAACCGTGAATCTGTTCCCCGATGCCCAGGTTCAAGAACTTGCTCTACTCAGTCCTATATGCAATCTAGAATTCCCACTTTCGAGTTCAACTCTAGATTTGTCGATAGTATTCATTGGTGATCAAGCAATCAAATAATAAGTGCAGGTTTGAATAAATAAAACAATATGATAAACTAAGAAATCAAAATCAATATCCGAATAACAATAGTCATGAAATAACCACAACTCTAGAACGTAAAGTTTAGCTCCACATAAACATGGTAGCAAAATAACAAATCATACAAAGAAACATAAAAAGACTAAGTTGGTGGAAGAAAAGATGAAACCCAGCCTCCACGGCGGCTCGGTGCTTGTGTTTTCCTCTCAAAAACGTCCTCCTCTCTCAAAATACCGTTTTTCCATCTATATATACCAAGTAGGGTTGGGCCAAAACAATTATACTTTATTCAATGTGAAAAAGGACACTTTTCCCGGGTTTGACTAGCGCGATCGTGTTAGTGGTCGCGCTAGTGGCCCAGTGTTCTGCCTGACGAGCGCGACCTGAGCACAATTGCACTATTGACGCAAATTTTTCATCCTTTTCCGTTTCGAGTTTGGAAAATTGTAAAACATGACAGTTGTAAATCTTTGAGTTATCTTTCTAACCATATATTGTGGAGCCAAAATGGAATTTGGAGAAAAAAGTTATATCTATTTTATTAGACATTACTTAATATGCCTACTGGAATCTTCATTTGCTCTAACTATCATCCGTTGACCCCCAAACACGATCCCGGCTTAATTCCTTGAACTTTTACTCAAACTTTGAAGCTCAAAATCACTTGAATTCATTCCATAACATCCACATAGCTCGGAATCACTCCTACAAGGCATAAAACACACCATTAGTGCAAAACACTAGCGATTAAAGCTCAAACTCAATTAAAGTGTAGTAAATTAGAATTTAATAAGCGACTAAAATACGTAATTATAGCCTATCGTCAACACCCCACACTTAAACGTTGCTCGTCCACGCATCAACTAAAAATTTACTCTGTCTATGAACACTTAACATCTTAACACATTTGGAGCACACTACACCAATGACCATGGTTGTGACGATCCAAATGGTCATCACCTATTTTCCTCATTCATTCCGTCCTTCCGAGGCCTTGAAAAACTCATTTTTACTTGTTTCAATTTGCGTGTGCAATTCTGGCACGTAGCCGAAAAGCTTTTATTTTGAAATATGTGAATTCTGTGAAAAATTTGAAGAATTTTGATCTTAATATGATTAAAGTTGACTTTGGTTAACATTTTGGGTAAACGGACCCGAACCCGAGATTGGACGGTCCCGGAAGGTCCGTAGAAAAATATGGGACTCGGGCATGTGCCCGGAGTCGAATTCCGAGGTCTGGAGCCCAAGGAAAGAATTTTTCTATTAAATTGTTTTTCTGAAATTATTATGGAAAATGGAAATGGAAATTGAATAAAAGACTATGGTATCGGGCTCGTTTTGGTTCCAACGCCCGGTACAAGTCTTAAATATGTGTTAAGCGCTCTCTGTAAAGTTTGGTCAAAATCGTACGTCATTTGACGTGTTTCAGACCTAGATATCTAAAGTTGGAAGTTTATGAAGTTTGAAATGAAAATGATGATTTTGAGGCTTGATTCATTGATGTTGATGTTATTTTGGCGATTTGATCGCACGAGTAAGTCCGTAGAATATTTTTGAGGTTGTGTGCATGTTTGGTTTGGAGCCCCGAGGGCTCGGGTGAGTTTTGGATGGGTGTCGAGTTGCATTTTTGAACTTTGGAAAAATAGTTGCAGGTCATGTCTGATATCTTCGCATTTGCGAAGGATTTCTCGCAAATGCGAGACTCGCAAATGCGAACTCCCCATCGCAAATGCGAAGTCTGGGGATTTGGCTTGGGATCGAAAATGCAAATAAATTGCTCGCAAATGCAAGTAAGCGATTTCCAGGCACTAGTCGCAAATGCGATAACAGTGCCCGCAAATGCGAGAGTGCGAAGAATGCAAATGCGATCAATACTTCGCAAATGCGAAGTCTGAACTTAGGCCCAAGTTCGCAAATGAGAACTAAAATGTCGCAATTCCCAGCCATGTTTGGTTCGCAATTGCGAACCAAGGTTCGCAATTCCCATATCCGCAGCCCAACAAATTTTATACTTAGTCGAAATTTCATCACTTTTCACCATTCTTTCAAAACCCAAACACCATAGGCGAATTTTCAAGAGAAAACTTCATCCCAAATCACTTGTAAGTTGATTTTTACTTAATTCTTTCAATCTTTAACATCATTAAACATGTTTTCCACTTGAAATCAAGGATTTTCATGGGTGAAATTGGGGTTTTTGGGTAGAACCTAGGTTTTTTATAAATTGGGGAGTTGGACCTCAATTTGAGGTCCGATTTCAACACAAATTACATATTTGAGTTCGTGAGGGAATGGATAACCGGGTTTTGGTCTGAACCTCGAGTTTTGACCATGTGGGCCCGGGGGCATTTTTGGAATTTTTTGGGAAAAACTTGGGAAAATCATTTTTGTGCATTCAAATTGATTCATATAGTGTTTATTAAAGTAATTGAACAATTTGTGATTATATTCAAGCGAATTGGAGGTGGAACCGCGAGGTAAAGCGATAGTTGAGGATTAAGTGGATTTTAAGGCTTTGAGGTAAGTGTTTGGTTTAACCCTAGCTTGAGGGAATAGGAATTGAGTCTTGTTGCTAATTGTTATGTGATCGAGTATGATGTATAGGCCTGGTGATGAGTATCTATACATTGGTGTCTAGCATGACCGTGAGTCCTTATAATGTGATTATCATGACTTGGTTGTGAACTCCGTGATTATTGGAGGATTCCTATAAGTTGTGAGTAACATTTGAACGGTGATATGATTACTTGATTCTTTGGAGCGTTGGCTCAAAATAGTAGAGTGGGTTATAAGATAAGAAAAGTAAGAAAGAGAAAGCGTTGTTGATTATTCCCTTGCCGAGACGTTTGGGTGAACTTGTTGTATTCTTTCCCTTGCCTGGATTTTGTCAAATATTTGCTTATTTTTATGTCCCATAATTGTGACTATTGTTTGGGAAGTCAGACTGTTAAATGATATTGAGGATCAGGTTGCGCATCGCAACAATGATATATGAGGGTCGGGTTGCACGCCGCAACAGTGGTATTAATGGAGCGGGTTGCATGCCGCAACAGTGGTACTTGTGGAGCGGGTTGCACACCGCAATAGTGGTATTTGTGGAGCGGGTTGCACGCCGCAATAGTGGTATTTGTGGAGTGGGTTGCATGCCGCAATGGTTGTTGATACCATATGTTTGTATTGAGTATTGATTCCTTGTTCATTGTGAATCTAAGCTGTTTTGGTTTGTTACTCGGGATTACTGTTAATATTGTATCTCCCCATAGCATGTTTGCCCCTCCCATGTTGTTAATTGTCTTGTATTCGATTTTTGCTGTATATTTATAACTGCACAGGTTCATGTGGTGTCCAGTCTAGCCTCTTTACTACTTCGCTGGGGTTAGGCTAGACACTTACCAGTACACGGGGTCAGTTGTGCTGATGCTACACTTCTGTGCATTTTTGCACAGGTCCAGATTTTGAGAAGCGGTAGCAGCATTAGTGCGGGAGTAGGCTTTCACTTTCACGAGACCGAGGTAGCCTTGCAGGCATTCGCAGGCCCGGAGTCTCTTCTTTATGTGCTCTTTCAGACTGTTGCCTCACTGTTTTCGAGACGAACAACTTATATATTTCTTTCAGACTATTGTATTTAATATATTCTTAGTAGTTTGTGAGTATTGTGATACCAAATCTTGGGTAGAGGCTATTAATGACTGTTCCGCGTTATGATTCGTAATTACAAATCAGACTTCCGCTATTATTCTTGTTAAATTTCTTATTCTATATTGATGTTGTAAATAGTTAAAGTAATTGTCGAGTAATGAATGGGTAAATAAGTTGGCTTGCCTACCTACCACGAGTAGGCTCCATCACGATTCCGATGGTGGGAAATCCGGGTCGTGACAAGTTGGTATCAGAGCACTAGGTTACATAGGTCTCACAACTCACAAACAAATTTAGTAGAGTCTGAGGGGTAGGTGCGGAGACATCTGTACTTGCTCCCCAGAGTCTATTGAGTTAGGAGAAATCTCTCATTTGTTCTTTCTTGTCGTGCGATTTGGTTTCTCAATGATGATTGAAATTCTACTCTGTTCTTTCGCAGATGGCGAGAACACGGGCTTCCTCATCCACCGATCAGTAGTCCGAGCCCTAGGCAGCTCCCGCTAGGGGCAGTGGATGTGGGCCGAGGCAGGGGCAGGGCCCAGCCACCAACAGCAACACTAGTGGCGGACCCTCAGGTTGGCCTTGATGAGGAGGTTCCGGCCCCAGCGCAGACAGTTTCGGTGGGCCCAGCTCATATCCCAGAAGGGTTTATTGCTACCCTAGTTCTTCTGGATGCCTTGGTCCGGTTGGTTGGCCTCATGAAGAGTGTCACTCGAGCAGGATTGCTCCCTGTAGCACCATCCACTTCCCAGGCTGGAGGAGGGCCCCAGACTCCTGCCGCACGTACTTCGGAGTAGGTAGCTCCTCAGACTCAGATTCCACTAGTTCAGCCGAGGGTAGTTGCACAGGCCGGTGATGGATTGGCTATGTCCACTGATGCTTTGTGGAGGCTGGACAGGTTCACCAAGCTCTTCACTAGCACCTTCAGCGAAGCTTTTTCTGAGGACCCCCAGGATTTCTTATATAGCTGCCACGAGGTTCTTCGGAACATGGGCATTGTGGAGTCCAATGGAGTTGATTTTGCGGCTTTTCATCCATTTGGATCCGCCAAGACTTGGTGGAGGGATTACTGTTTAGCTAGAACACCAGGGTCGCCGCCTTTAACTTGGGATCAGTTTTCATAGTTATTTCTAGAGAAGTTTCTTCCCGTTACTCAGAGGGATGCTTACCGGAGGCAGTTTTATTGCCTCTAGTAGGGGTCTATGACGGTCACCCAGTATGAGACCCAATTTATCGATGTAGTTCGCCATGCCCTCGTCACACTCCCCACCAAGAGGGAGAGGGTGAGGAGATTCATTGATGGTTTGATTCAGCCTATTCATCTTCTGATGGCCAGAGATGCGGGTAGTGACATTACCTTTCAGGAGGCGGCCAATGTGGCCTGGAGGATCGAGATGGTTCTGCCACAGGGGAGTGGTCTTAGGTCAGACAAGAGACCACGTCACTCAGGTCGATTTAGTGGTGCCTCATCTGGAGGCAAGGATTTTTATTATAGGGGTCAGCCTTCCAGGCCCTTTCAGTCAGCCCTCCAGGCTTCGCAGGGTGTCCTAGGTGATCGTGGTTTTGTGAGCAGTATTTTGATCAGCAGTCAGTCAGTGCACCGCCAGCTCCCATCAGTGCACAACCCCTTTAGAGCTTTTGTGGATGTTATTCGGGTCGTCAGGGCTAGTCTCTTCGTACGGAGGGATGTTCTGAGTGTAGTCAGTATGGTCATATCAGGAGATCTTGCCCGAGATTGAGGGGTACACAGTCACAGCAGCAGGTCCTCGCCCTATAATTCAGGCACCAGGTGACCCACAGCCTACCCAGCCAGCCAGGGGTGGGGATAAAGATCATAGAGGTGGAGGCCAGACAGCCAGAGGTAGGGGTCAGCCGGTAGCCGATCGTCCCAGAGATATGGTTTAGGGAGGTGGGGCTGAGCCTCGATTTTATGCCTTGCCAGCCAGACCGGAAGCCGAGTCGTCAGATGCTGTTATTACAGGTACTATTCTGGTTTGTGATAGAGATGCGTCAGTGCTATTCGACCCTGGGTCTACATATTCATATGTGTTGTCCTACTTTGCACCCTGCCTGGCTATGTCTAGTTATGCTTTGGACATTCCTGTTTATGTATCTACACCGGTGGGTGACTCCATAGTAGTCGACCGGGTGCACCATTCCTGTATGTTTGTGTTTGAGGGTCTTGAGACCCGTGTTGATTTACTGCTTTTAGATATGGTGGATTTCGATGTTATTTTGGGGATGGATTGGTTGTCCCCGTATCATGTTATCTTAGATTGTCACACCAAGACTGTGACCTTGTCTTTGCCAGAATTGCCCCGACTAGAGTGGAAATGGACCTTAGGTCATGCCACCCGCAGTGTTATTTCATATGTTAAGGCTCGACGCATGGTCGAGAAGGGGTGTTTAACTTATTTGGCGTGTGTTCGCCTGCGCAAAGGTTCCTTCTATTGACTCTGTTCCTATTGTTCGAGAGTTCCCCGAGATCTTCCCTTCAGACCTGTCGGGTATGCCATCCGACAGGGATATTGATTTTTGCATTAATCTGGCTCCGGGCACGCAGCCCATTTCTATTTCACCGTATCGTATGGCCCTGCAGAATTGAAGAAGTTAAAGGACCAGTTGCAGGATTTACTAGAGAAGGGTTTTATCAGGCCTAGTGTTTCTCCTTGGGGTGCACCGGTGTTATTTATGAAGAAAAAGGATGGATCGATACAGATGTGTATTGATTATCGGCAATTGAACAAAGTGATGATAAAGAACAAGTATCCATTGCCGAGGATTGATGATTTGTTTGACCAGCTTCAGGGAGCAAAGGTATTTTCAAAAATAGACTTGAGATCTGGCTACCATCAGTTGAGGATTAGGGCGTCGGATGTCCTAAGACAGCATTTCGCACTCGGTATGGGCACTACGAGATTTTAGTCATGTCATTTGGGTTGACCAATGCCCCAACAACGTTTATGGAGTTGATGAACCGAGTGTTCAGGCTATATCTAGACTTATTTGTAATAGTCTTTATTGATGATATTCTGGTGTACTCCCGCAACCAGGAAGAGCACGAGCAGCACCTCAGAGTGGTTCTTCAGACTGTGAAGGATAGTCAGTTATATGCCAAGTTTTCGAAGTGTGAGTTCTGGTTGAGTCTGGTCGCATTTCTGGGTCATATTGTATCAGCAGAGGGTATTCAGGTGGACCAGAAGAAGATTGAGGCAGTCAAGAATTGGCCTCAACCAACTTCAATGATCGAGATTCGGAGTTTCTTGGGGTTAACAGGTTATTACCGTCGGTCCGTAGAGGGATTTTTGTCTATTGCAGCTCCGATGACCAGATTGACCCAGAAGGGTGCCCAGTTCAAGTAGTCAGATGAGTGTGAGGCTATCTTTTAGAAGCTTAAGATAGCTCTGACTACGGCACCGGTATTGGTTTTGCCCACAGGTTCTGGGCCTTACACAGTCTATTGTGATACTTCCCGCATTGGGCTTGGTGCAGTATTGATGCAAGATAGAAAAGTCATTGCCTATGCTTTGAGGCAGTTGAATATCCACGAGAAGAATTATCCCGTTCATGATCTATAGTTGGCAGTTGTTGTTCATGCTTTGAAGATTTGGAGGCATTATCTATATGGTGTGACGTGTGAGGTGTACACGGATCACAAGAGTCTTCAGTACCTGTTCAAGCAGATGGAGTTGAATGTGAGGCAGCAAAGGTGGTTAGAGTTGTTGAAAGATTATGATGTTACTATCTTACACCACCCGGGTAAGGCCAATGTGGTGGCCTATGCATTGAGTAGGAAATTCGCCAGCATGGGTAGTCTTGCTTATATTCCGTCCAGCTAGAGATCGCTTGCTTTAGATGTTCAGGCCTTGGCTAATCGATTGGTGAGATTAGATATTTCTGAGCCTAATAGAGTGTTAGCTTGCATGGTTGCCCGTTCTTCTCTATTGGAGTGTATCCGTGATCGGCAGTTTGATGATCCCCATTTGTGTGTCCTAAGAGACACGGTGCAGCGTGGAGGTGCCACGAAGGTGACCTTAGATGATGATGGTGTTTTGAGATTGCAGGGGCGAGTTTGTGTGCCGAATGTTGATGGGATTCGAGAGTTGATCTTACCAGAGGCCCATAGTTCTCGGTATTCTATTCACCCGGGCACCGTGAAGATGTATCAGGACTTGCGGCAGCATTATTGGTGGCGTAGGATGAAGAAGGATATTTTTGCGTATGTGGGTCAATGTTTGAATTGTAAGAAGCTCAAAAATGAGCATCAGAGGCCCGATGGGTTGTTTTAGAGGATTGAGCTCCTCGAGTGGAAGTGGGAGAGGATTACCATGGATCTCATTACTGGACTTCCACTGACTCGGAAGAAGTTTGATGCTATTTGGGTCATTGTTGATAGGCTGACCAAGTCAGCACATTTCATTCCAGTGGCAGTCTCCTATTCATCTGAGAGGTTAGCTGAAATTTATATCAGGGAGATTGTTCGCCTTCATGGTGTGCCAGTATCCATAATTTTGGACCGGGGTACGCAGTTTACCTCACGCTTCTGGAGAGCAGTTCAGCAGAGTTGGGCACCTAGGTCTAGTTAAGCACAACATTCCATCCTCAGACGGACGGTCAGTCCGAGCGGACTATACAGATTTTGGAGGATATGCTCTGAGCTTGTGTCATTGATTTTGGAGGCTCGTGGGACCAGTAGAGTTTGCCTACAACAACAACCACCAGTCCAGCATTCAGATGGCTCCGTATGAGGCGTTATATGGTAGAAGATGTCGGTCTCTAGTCGGATGGTTTGAGCCGGGAGAGGCTCAGTTATTGTGTACAGACTTAGTCCAGGAGGCCTTAGATAAGGTCAAGATCATTCAGGAGAGGCTTCGTTCAGCTCAGTCTACGCAGAAGAGTTATGCAGACCGTAAGGTCCGAGATGCAGCTTTTATGGTTGGTGAACGGGTATTGCTCCGCATGTCGCCTATGAAGGGCGTGATGAGGTTCGAAAAGAAGGGCAAGCTTAGCCCTAGTTACATTGGTCCGTTTGAGATTCTTGATCGAATAGGAGAGGTGGCTTACAGACTTGCATTGCCACCTAGCTTATCAGTCGTGCATCCAATTTTTCATGTGTCTATGCTTCGGAGGTATCACGGCGATCCTACCCATGTGTTAGACTTCAGCACTGTCCAGTTAGAGAAGGATTTATCTTATGAGGAGGAGCCGGTAGCTATTCTAGACCGGCAGGTTCGTCAGTTGAGATCTAGGAGTTTTCCCTTTGTTCGTGTACAGTGGAGAGGTCAGCCCCCTGAGGCCTCGACCTGGGAGTCCGAGTCTGATATGCGGAGCCATTATCCACATATGTTCCCCGACTCAGGTACTTCTTTCTTTTGTCCGTTCAAGGCCGAACGGTTGTTTTAGAGCTGGAGGATGTGACGACCCAAAGGGTCATCACCTGTTTTCCTCATTAGTTCCGTGCTTCCGAGGCCTTGAAAACCTCATTTTTACTTGTCTTGATTTGCATGCGCAGTTCGGGCGCGTAGCCGGAAAGCTTTTATGTTTAAATTTGTGAATTCTGTGAAACATTTGAAGAATTTTGATATTAATATGATTAAAGTTGTCTTTGGTGAACATTTTGGGTAAATGGACCCGGACCCGAGATTGGACGGTCCGGGAAGGTCCGTTGAAAAATATGGGACTCGGGCATATGCCCGGAGTCAAATTTCGAGCTCTAGAGCCCGAGGAAAGAAATTTTCTGTTAAATTGTTTTTCTGAAATTATTAAGGAAAATGGAAATGGAAATGGAAATTGAATAAAAGACTATAGTAACGGGCTCGTATTTTGGTTCCGACGCCCGGTATAAGTCTTAAATATATGTTAAGTGCTTTCTGTAAAGTTTGGTTGAAATCGGACGTCATTTGACCTGTTTCTGACCTAGATATCTAAAGTTGGAAGTTTATGAAGTTTGAAATGAAAATGATGATTTTGAGACTTGATTCATTGATATTGATGTTATTTTGGCAATTTGATCGCACGAGTAAGTCCGTAGGATGTTTTTGAGGTTGTGTGGATGTTTGGTTTGGAGCCCCGAGGGCTCGGGTGAGTTTTTGATGGGTGTCGAGTTGCATTTTTGAACTTTGGAAAAATAGTTGCAGGTTAGGTCTGATATCTTCGCAAATGCGAAGTCTAGGGATTTGGCTTGGGATCTCAAATGCAAATAAATTGCTCGCAAATGCGAGTAAGGTATTTCTAGGCACTTGTCGCAAATGCGATCACAGTGCCCGCAAATGCGAGAGTGCCAAGATCGCAAATGCGATCAATACTTCGCAAATGCGAAGTTTGCACTTAGGACCAAGTTCGCAACTGCGAACTAAAATGTCGTAATTCCCAGCCCTGTTTGGTTCGCAATTGCCAACCAAGTTTCGCAATTCCCATATCCGCAGCCCAACACATTTTATTCTTAGTCGAAACTTCATCACTTTTCACCATTCTTTCAAAACCCAAATGCCATAGGCAATTTTTCAAGAGCAAACTTCATCCCAAATCACTTGTAAGTTGATTTTTACTCAATTCTTTCAATCTTTAACATCATTAAACATGTTTTGCACTTGAAATCAAGGATTTTCATGGGTGAAATTGGGGTTTTTGGGTAGAACCTAGGTTTTCTATAAATTGGGGAGTTGGACCTCGATTTGAGGTCCGATTACAACACAAATTATATATTTGAGTTCGTGGGGGAATGGGTAACAGGGTTTTGGTCCGAACCTTGGGTTTTGACCATGTGGGCCGGGGGCATTTTTGGAATTTTTGGGAAAAACTTGGGTAAAT
>MU679888.1:8564-29772 GCA_026770625.1 Nicotiana glauca | reverse complement strand
CACAGCTCCAGTGTTAGTCTTGCCATCAGCTTCAGGTTCTTATACCGTGTATTGTGATGCATCGAGAGTTGGAATGGGTTGTGTGTTGATGCAGGAGGGTAGGGTTATTGATTATGCTTCTCGTCAGTTGAAGCCTCATGAGAAGAACTACCCTGTTCATGATTTAGAGTTAGCTGCCATAGTTCATGCCTTGAAGATTTGGAGGCACTATTTGTATGGCATGTCCTGTGAGGTGTATACCGATCATCGCAGTCTTCAGAACTTATTTAAACAGAAGGATCTAAATTTGAGGCAGCGGAGGTGGCTTGAGTTGCTCAAGGATTATGACATCACCATTTTATATCATCCGGGGAAGGCCAATGTAGTGGCCGATGCTTTGAGCTGAAAGGCGGTTAGTATGGGCATCCTGGCGTATATTCCAGTTGGGGAGAGACCCTTTGTAGTTGATGTCCAGGCGTTGGCCAATTGGTTAGTGAGGTTAGATATTTTAGAGCCTAGCCGGGTGTTGGCTTGTGTTGTATCTCGGTCTTCCTTATTCGATAGCATTCGTGAGCGCCAGTATGATGATCCGCACTTGCTTGTCCTTAAGGACAGAGTTCAGCATGATGATGCTAGGGATGTGTCTATTGATGGTGACGGTGTATTGAGGATGCATGGCCGGATTTGCGTGCCCAATGTAGATGGACTTCGAGAGTTGATACTAGAGGAGGGTCACAGCTCGCGGTACTCCATTCATCTGGGTGCCATGAAGATGTATCAGTACTTGAGATAGCATTAATGGTGGAGAAGGATGAAGAAGGATATTGTGAGTCATGTAGCTCGATGTCTCAACTGTCAGCAGGTCAAGTACGAGCATCAGAGACCGGGCGGTGTTCTTCAGCATATGGTTATTCCTGAGTGGAAATGGGAGCGGATTACTATGGATTTCGTGAGTGGTCTCCCTCGGACAGTGAGGAAGTTTGACTCAGTGTGGGTAATTGTGGATAGGCTAACCAAGTCCGCGCATTTCATTCCTATATGTACTACCTACTCCTCAGAGCGGCTGGCAGAGATTTTCATCCGAGAGATTGTGAGATTGCATGGGGTCCTCGTTTCTATTATATTAGATAAAGGTACTCAGTTTACTTCTCAGTTCTGGAGGACTTTCCAGCGAGAGTTGGGGTCACAGGTAGAGTTGAGCACTGCATTTCATCCTCAGACGGACGGACAGTCCGAGCGTACCATTCAGACCTTGGAGGACATGTTACGTGCCTGTGTTATCGATTTCGGTGGTTCTTGGGCTGATTATTTGCCTCTCGCAGAATTTGCTTATAACAACAGCTACCAATCTAGCATTCAGATGGCGCCATATGAGGCCTTATATGGGAGACGGTGTAGATCTCCAGTTGGTTGGTTTGAGCCTGGCGAGGCTAGATTTTGGGGACAGAGTTGGTCCAAGATGCTTTGGACAAGGTGAAAGTGATTCAGGAGAGACTTCGCACAACCCAGTCACGCCAGAAGAGTTATGCGGACCGGAAGGTTCGAGATGTATCTTATTCAGTGGGTGAGAAGGTCTTGCTGAAGGTTTCGCCTATGAAAGGCGTCATGAGATTTCGGAAGAAAGGAAAGCTGAGTCCGAGGTTCATTGGCCCTTTTGAGATACTCAGGAGGATTGGAGAGGTGGCCTATATGCTCGCTTAGAGTCGGTCGGGTGTAATTGAATTGGTTCTAGTTGAAAATAAGGCACATAGCCTCTTAGAAGGGAGTTTATTTTAGAAAAGTCAACTGGAAGTTGACTATATGGTTAGAGGGCTCGGATGTGAATTCCAGTGGTTCGGTTAGCTTCAGGGGATGATTTGTGACTTAGTAGAGCGATCGGAATCGAATTTGGAGGTCCGGTGTAGAAATAGGCTTGAATTGGTCAAGTTGGAATTTTGGCGAAATCCGGTTGATAGGTGAGATTTTGATCCGGGAGTCGGAATGGAATTCCGAGAGTTACAGTAGCTTCGTTAGGTGATTTTGGATATGTCTGCAAATTTTTAGGTCATTCGAACATCGTTTGGTCGGGTTTTTGATCGAATGTGAGTTTCGGAAGTTATAGTTGAACTTAGGCTTGAATCCGTCGTGATTTGATGATTTTTGTGTTAAAGGTCATGTTTTTATGATTGGAACATGTTCGTATGATGTCTTGGAGTAGTTTGGTGGTTTTGGTTGGGGTCCCGGGGGCCTCAGGGTGATTTCGGAGGTTCAAACGGATCATTTTTAGCTTGTATGGAGATCAGATTTTTGCTGTCATAAGTGTTGCAGACCTTAAAGCATCGCGTTCGCATGGTGGTGGATGCGAACGCGTAGAGGAAATTTGGAAGTCTGGGAGTTTGGCCTTCGCATTCGCGAAGGTGTTGATGCGAACGCGTAGTGGAGGAATCTGGGTGTTCGCGTTCGCGACGGGTTGTCCGCGTTCGCGAAGGTGAAATCTGGGATCAGTGGATTTTGTTATACGCGATCGCGTGAGGGAGGTCGCGTTCGCGTGGAGTCTGGTCATAGGGCATCGCAATCACGTGGTGCATGTCGCATTCGCGAAGTGGAAGCAAGCTGAGCATCATCGCGTTCGCGTGGCCAAGGGCCGCGATCGCGTAAGAGGATTTTGAAATTTTAAAATATTGGTCATCGCATTCGCGTGGGTAGTGTCGCAAACGCGATGAAGGAAAGCCTGGGCGGACAGAAGGGTTTTATATCATAACCTCAGCAAGCAAAAATCATTTTCCACCATTGTTGAGCACATTTTAGAGCTATTGGACGAGGGAGTAAGAGGATTTCAACTAGGTTTCGATTGGAGGTAAGTTTTATGAGCTAATTACGTGATATTATTGAAGAATCATCATCTAAATCTCTGAAAATTGGGTGGAAACTGGAGAAATTAGGGCTTTGTTTTTGGTATTAAAAATTTGGAAGTTTAAGGGGCTATTGGACTCCGATTTTGATAAATTTTCTATGTACGGACTCGTGGTGAGACGAGGATTCCAAAAATATGAATTTTGTAATTTTTTGAGAAGTGGGCCCGGGGCTCGGGTTTTGCCAACTTCGTGTTTTTGGGTGTTTTTTGAGTTATTTCGATTGGGTTATGTTTTATTAGCCTATTTTGATGTATTACTTGTGGTTTTGATCAGATTTGGCACCCGTGGAGGTTGATTCAAGAGGGAAAGGCATAGCGGACTAGTCTCGTGGCCGGTTCGAGGTGAGTAATAGATGTGGATGATGACCTGAGGGTTTGAAACCCCGGTATATCACACTGTGATGCTATATTGAGCCGAGACACGTACTCTACAGAGAGTGCGGGGTCGAATGTGATCGGGGACTATGGCTTAGTTCGCCCGAGTGATGTTGTACTGTGTTGTTAGCTATAAATAAGCTGGTAAACCTCCTACTTGGATAGTTATGGATATATTTGGGCTGCGTCCCGGTTTATTTGGATCCCTAGGGAGTATTACCACTGTTTCTTTGATTTATAGCATGTTTTCATGATATCAGTCCTGAGCTAAACATTTGTCCTGAAATGACTAGAAAAATTCTAAGGTTTCAAACACCTAGTCTATAATTTCTGATAATTGGAACTAAAACTGGTAAGTTGACTATGCCTGTGTGGCTTGCATGCATATAGCTGGACTGATAGTGGATCGGGCTACACACCGTAGCGTATGTTTCTATGATATTGCGCTTGGGCTGTAGGAGCCCCTCTGGAGTCTGAACCCCCATAGTGAGCGTGGGTACCCAAATGGATCGGGCTACGCATCGTAGCGGTTTTGTGCATTGCATTGCATTCATGCATTGATATATATATCTTCTTTGACTGTTTTCTGTTAGCTGTTATTACACTGTTAAACGTGTAGGAGTACTATTCTTAGCTTTACTTTGTGCTATATTTGGGATTTCTTACTGTCAGACATTATACATGTCTAGTACCACTGAGTTAGAAGTACTCACTTTACTCCCTGCACCTTGTGTGCAGATCTGGGTACTCCGGGAGCAAGCTGAGCTTACTACTATTCATCAGAGCTTTTATGCGGAGTTGTCGAGGTAGCTGCGTGACGTCCGCAGGACCCGACTTCTCCCCTATTTCCTGTTATTTGACTTTTCCTCGTACTTTAGACTATGATGTATTACAGTATTATTATGCTATTCTGGTAGAGGCTCTAGACTCATGACCCCCATATCTTTGGGATGTTGTTCAGTATTGTTGATTTTCGGATTATTTCTATCTATCTGTTATACTTCTATTTTAAATGTTGTTAATGATTTTCAAACAAATGGTTTTTGAGCTTTATGCTCGGGTTGATAGTGAAATTGGTCGGGCCTTCCTAGAAGTTGTGTTGGCGCCATCACGACCGGGTTTGGGGTCGTGACAAATCCATTGATGTGAAAATTTCTGAGTTTCGAGAAGTGGGCCCGGGGCTCGGGTTTTGCAAATTTCGTGATTTTTTATGTTTTTCGATTTTTTCAATTAGGTTATGTTCCCTTAGCATATTGTGATGTAATCATTGTGGTTTTGGTCAGATTCGACGTGCGTGGAGGCTGATTTGAGGAGCAAAGGTGTCACGAGCTAGGGATTTCACCGGTTCGAGGTGAGTAATAATTGTAAATGATATCCTGAGGGTTTGAAACCCCGGACTGCACATCATAGTGCTATATTGAGGTGACTTGCACGCCAGATAGCGAGCGTGGGGTAGAGCACTATTGGGGATTGTGACTTGGTCCGTCCCAATTGATGATTTTACCGCGTATTTGACTGGAACTTATTTGTTATTATCATGATTTGGGCTGATTGCCATATTTGGGCTCGTGCCAATTATTTGAACCCTTCGGAGATTTTTATCACTCTTTCCTCACTATTTGATATACTACTTGAAATCAGTCCTGTTAATTATACTGTTTAATAAACTCAGACGCTTTAATTGAATTTTGAGACTTAAATGATATTTCCACTGTTGTTTGGGCTGAGTACTACTATTTTATTAATGCCCGAGGGGCTTATGATGTTTTCTGGACTGAGTGAGGCTTTCAGTCCTTGTGAGTGATGTGAGGAGGCTTTTATGCCTTGTGAGTGATGTAAGGAGGCTTTCAGGCCTTGTAAGTGATGTGAGGAGGATTTCAGGCCTTATGAGTGATGTGAGGAGGATTTCAGGCCTTATGAGCGATGTGAGAAGGCTTTCAGGCCTTATGTTGATATAGCGCTTGGGCCGTAAGGGGCCCCTCCGGAGTCTGCACACCCACAGTGATTGTCGGTACCATATGATCTAAGAGTGAGCCCGAGGGGCTGACGCTATGCTAAGTGACTGATACTGAGCCTGAAGGGCTGATACTGTTCTGAACGATTGATATTGAGCCCGAGGGGCTGGTACTATTTTGAGATATTGCCCGAGGGGCGAAATTTTATGTGCTCATCTTGCATATTTACTTGACCTTTTTACATGTTATGCTGTGGTATTTGTGCCCGGGGGGCGGATTTTCTGTGCTTATCGGCACTAACTGTTTTGAAATCATTTCGTAACTATTGAAAAGATCATTTTCAAAAGAGATTTAAACTGAGCCAAGATATTTCTAAAGATTTCACAGTTTCACTATTTTCTCAAAGGATTAAACCCTGCTTCTATACAGCATGATGGTTTGCTTTACGTGATTTCTTACTGCTCGGTTGTCATTTACCTTTATTTACTCACTCAGTTGGAGTACTCACTTTACTCCTTGCATCTCGTGTGCAGATGTAGGTATCTATTCACCCGGTAGCGAGTTTTGGCCAATCAGAGGCAGAGTTACATGAGTTAAGGAGGTGACTGCCAGCGTTCGCAGTACCATGTTTCTCTCTTTTGTTCATTATTCTGGTTTTTTATATTTTAGGCCTTGTAGTGGATTTACATTCTGATAGATGCTCGTGACTTGTGACACCCCGATTAGGGATGTGTTGGGTTATATTTCCGCTAATTAATATCATTAAGTCATATTTAAGATATTTATTTATGTTTAACTATTTTTGAAAAGACGAGTTGGGTTGGTTGGTTGGCCTTGTCCTCACGAGAGGCGCCATCACGACCAGTGCGGGGTTTGGGTCGTGACAGAGGATAACATGGATTGTTGCGTTATTTATGAGGAGGAGGGGGAGGAAGGCCCTTCCATACAGGCTGTAAGCGGAGGAGCATGCCTCAATAACTGGACTATCAGAACCATCAGAGCCCTGCGTGCCTCGGGTAGCAAGGCTGAACAAGCACCATGCACTGTTTTATTTTACTAGTTTACTTTCCTTTCGCACTTTAATTTTTGCAAGAAAGAGCTCCAATGTTCAAAACATTTATGGAATTTATCAAAGCATTTCTATTTTCTTATAAATCTTACTCTTATTATTTTCTCTCTTACTTTATATATATCATTACTATTACTTATCTTGATGAACCGATGACTATGATATGCAACGAGGCAACGCAACAAACGGACATAGATTCAGAGGAAGATGATATACCAGAAGAGATTGCTAAGGAATATGAGAATTTAGAGAATAGACCTAAGTCCAACTTGGACGAGATTGAGATCGTTAACTTGGGAGATGCAGAAAACATCAATGAAACATGAATCAACGTTCATTTGTCACCATCAGAAAAGAAAGAATATATGGAGTTTCTAAGAGAGTATGAGGACATATTTGCTTGGTCGTACGACGACCTGACTAGTCTGAGCACATCCATTGTGGCTCACAAATTGCTGACCGATCCGGCCTGCCTACTAGTAAAGCAGAAGCTCAGAAATTTCAAGCCAGATATGAGTTTGGAAATCAAAGAAGAGGTTATTAAGAAGGTCAAAGCTAAGGTTCTCAGGGTAGTAGAGTATCCGACATGGTTAGCCAACATTGTGTTGGTACCGAAGAAGGATGGGAAGGTTAGAGTCTGTGTCGACTATTGGGATCTCAACCGGGCCAGTCCAAAAGACAACTTTCCCTTGCCAAATATACACATCTTGATTGATAACTGCGCCAAGCATGAGCTACAATCATTCATTGATTGTTTTGCTAGGTACCATCAGATATGGATGGATGAAGAGGATGTTGAGAAAACAACCTTCATTACACCGTGGGGGATGTATTGCTACAAGATGATGTCATTTAGGTTAAAGAATGCAGGGGCCACCTACATGAGGGCCATGACCACCATTTTCCATGACATGATACAGAAAGAGATCGAAGTGTATGTAGACGATGTCATCATTAAGTCCAAGAAAGTCGTTGATCACATGGAAGATTTAAGGAAATTCTTCAATAAATTGAGAACGTACAACTTGAAATTGAACCCCGAAAAATGTGCATTCGGGGTTCCAGCTAGAAAATTGCTTGGTTTCATTGTGAGTCACCGAGGGATATAATTGGACCCCTCAAAGGTCAAAGCTATTCAAGAATTTCCACCGCCAAAGAACAAGAAAGAAGTAATGAGTTTTTTGGGGAGACTTAACTATATCAGCTGATTCATAGCACAATATATTGTCATCTATGAGACAATATTTGAGATGCCGAAGAAGGACGCCACTACCAAATGGACAGATGACTGCCAAAGGGCCTTCGACAGAATCAAGGAGTACTTGTCAACACCGCCAGTTTTGGTCCCGCCCGAGCCAGGTAGACCCCTAATACTCTACCTTGTAGTATTGGATGGAGCATTCAGATGTGTTCTGGGGCAACACGATGAAACAGGGAGGAAGGAGCAGGCCATCTATTATCTCAGTAAGAAGTTCACCCCATACGAGGCCCAGTATTCTCTATTGGAACGCACTTGTTGTGTTCTGACTTGGGTAGCTCAGAAGCTGAGGCACTATTTCTGTGCTTATGCTATGTATCTCGTATCAAAGATGGATCCTTTGAAGTACATCTTCCAGAAGCCCATTCCCACTGGCAAGCTAGCCAAGTGGCAAATCCTGTTGAGTGAATTTGACATTGTCTACATAACTCAGAAAGGGACAAGCACTAGCAGATCACCTTGCGGAAAATCCTGTGGACGGAGAATACGAACCCCTGAAGATGTATTTTCCTGATGAGGAGGTGTCCTTTATAAGAGAAGACATTGAAGAATCCTATGGTGGTTGGAAGATATTTTTCTATGGAGCACAAAATTTCAAAGGAATTGGCATAGGAGCAGTCCTAGGAGCAAATTTCTTTTAGCCCATTTTGGAAAGCTGCGATGGGCATTCTTACGATACATTTGGTAGGGTCATTCTTATTCGATTGAATCGGGCGAGGAAGTCTCTCAATCCTTCTCCCAGTGATTGTTTGATACCGAATATATCGTTCACTCCCGCCTCTTCTTATTTGGCCCATGCATGGGCCATTACGAACTTATTGGCCATCTCTTCGAATGTTTCAATGGAACACGTGGGTAGCTGAGAATACCATGTTAATGCTCCCCAGTGAGTGTCTCACCGACTTAATCACTGTATAGTTTCTCGACAAACCGACTAACATTTCTCTTTGCTAAGAGCTTCGGGGCACCTGGTATCTTGTCGACCATTTTTTGGTGTTCTCTTATTTGGTACCGAAGTGCTTTGTTGTTGTTCTCCATTTCTTCCATTTTTCTCAAAATGGTTGTGAGGGTGTTGTCACCTACACTATTAACGGTGTTATGAGTAATACCTATCATCGGAGGAGGAAACGGGCCATGCTGCTCACCCGTTGTTGGTGTAGCACAAGTCATTGCGTATTCTATAACTATATCTTAAGCGGGCTTGTGGAGCATGCTGGTTAGCGTGTCAGTTAGCCAAGCCTCGAGGAGCTTTTTTACTGCTGGTGGTATTTCTTCCATCATGGATGTGGAAGCTCCTTTACTGCGGGACGTTGTGATACTACCGTGAGAAGGAGGTGACCCGCCTCGCTTGGGAGAGGCATTAGGTGTTATATCCTCACCTTTTGTTTTAGAAACCTCATCGATGGTGCTCGAGAGGTTGGTTATAAGGTCGCTCATTACCCTCGTTCTTTCTTCTCCGTTGCATACCATATTAGATCTGTGCGTACAAGGAAAATGATATCTGTTCTTAGGTTTTTTGTTAGCTGTCACGTGCCGAACATAGGCCTGGACGTAACATGGCACTCGGTGCCTGACTACATGTAACCGAGCGAACTAATTGGCTGGCTGAATCAGCATGTGATATCATAACATACTAAATGCGGAAGATAAACTAACACATGCTGATATACTGAAAGTCTGGATGATATAAATCAAAGTGCGAAAATAGTAATACAATTCTGAAACATATTTGTAGCCAACATAGCTTAATATGAAAAGTCTATGACTCTGTCTAACTTCTACTCTAGTCCATGAAGCCTCTAATGAAATACTGAAAACACTGACTGTCTGAAAATACTGAAGAATATAAAGTAATGATAATGTCCCGAAAGAACTAGGGATCACCAAATAGCTGGTACGAGAATCCTAGAGCTTTGAATCGTCAACCTGTAAATCATCACCTACATTGTGAGATGCAGACCCCGGGCAAAAGGGACGTCAGTACATTTGAATTGTACTGGTATGTAAAGCAACTGAAAGAAAGAATTATAAATGTTGAAACTGAAACTAAGCTGATAACTGAAATGATAACTATTGAGACTGAAATTGAAGTGAGAACTGGTAACTGGTAACTGGTAACTGAACTGATAACTGAAAAGATGACTCATAACTGAAATGATAAAGGAAGTAAGGATATGAATACTCCCTCTTCTAAATGATGAACAACCTGTTTATCTGAAAATTAAACTGCGGCCTCAGGCCCAATATATATGTGCACAAACTGCGGCCTCAGGCCCAAGTATACGTGTACATAACTGCGATCTCAGGTCCAAGATGCATAAAGCATAAACTGCAGCCTCAAGCCCAAAGATGCATAAAGCATAAACTGCGGCCTCAGTCCCAGTGGTGCATAAAGAATAAATTGTGGCCTCAGGCCCAAAGATACATAACGCATAAACTGCGGCCTCAGGCCCAAATACAGGTGTTCAACATTCAGGAACTAAGAATCAAATTGCAATACATGATAATGAAATACTAAATCATACTGAGTTACATGATACTGGAATAATGGATCACACTTAGTTACATAATACTGGACTACTAGATCACACTAGTTACATAATACTGGAATACTGAATCACACTGAGTTACATAATACTAGAATACTGAATGGGACTAGACTGAGACATGTAATCTTGAACTGATTATGAACACTGAAACTTTAACTGTTTATGGCATACTGAGTAATCTATACTAAGACTCGGGGCATCAAACCCAAGTCTATATGGAATACGCATTGAGTTGACAATGTTTAGAATGAAATTGGTGAACGAGTTATGAAGCTATAGAATAGAAGTTCTACAACTATTCCAGGAACTAGGCTTAACTATATTTCTGAGGCAATTGGTAACGTCGTAAAAGAACGTAGTGTAGGGAGAATCATTAAAATTCCTAAACATAGAAAATTAGCCTCACATACCTTAACTTCTTGTTCTTGAGCGTAATACAATATTCGCCAACCATTTCAACTTTAATCTATATCAATACAAGTCAAAGGGATTACATATTAGCAATAATTCTCATGTTTTGGTCACTTAGGCATTTTCTCGAACACTTGGTGGAATAAGCTTGATAATCATTATTAATGGTGTCTCTATACCCAATAACCCATTGTGTTCCTCCTAGATAGATTCAAAAGTCTCAAATGGTTATAATCAATATCATTCTTTATCACCCATAAGGTAAACAACTTCCTTAACTAATAATCAACAATCAACACCCCAAACCTAGAACCGTTCATGATTGTCTATCAAACTCATCAAATCATATCTCATGAACTAGAGTCTATAATCATTAATCCAATGCTAGAATCAATTAGAGGGTGAAGACATTACCTTTTTGAAGTTCAATCCTCTTGAATTTGAGTTCTAGGGTTCCTTCTCTCAACAACGATGTCCCTATCGAATATCTAATGATATGGAGGTTTACCTATGTTAATAAGATATTCGAAAATTAAAATTAACTTAGAATCACCATTAGAACTTACCTTGGGTGGTGGAAGGACCCTTAAGGAGTTAGGTTTTTGTGAGTTCTCCTTTCTAGAGCAAGTTTTTATGTTTTGGGGCAGTGGGGGACCAAATATAGCTTTAAAACGACCCTCCACGAGTGTGCCCGTGCTACTGACCGCGCTAAACGGCAGTAACACTGCCTCAAAATTAGCGCAGCCGCGCTACCGGCGTGTATATCGCATACTGTTCTATAAAATGCGTATAACTTTTTGCACGGAGATCCGTTTGGGATCCATAATATATAGTTGGAAAGATATTTTAAAGTTCTACAACTTTTATGCTTTGAGTGTTCCCCAATTCCTTACAAATTTTCATTAAAACTTTATGAAAGACAGACCTTCTGCAAACTTAGTCGATTTTGTCAAATCTTATGCACCTATCTTTCCATCTTGATTTTGAAACAACAATTTTACCCATAATCATCCTGATGGGCTTCACATTGTCAAAATATAATCTTACTACTCCTTTAACTCAATCATACCTAAGCCGAATTTACGGGGTGTTACATTAGCAATCTGTGCTAGTTGGATCTAGAGGAAACTAAAAATTTAACTAGAAAATCCTCACAGACGGCGCTAAATTGTTTGACCAATAAATATAAACTTTCGGTTAAACTATTTAATTTTATGTAACAAGGTGTTAAACTTAGTTAATAATAATATCTATAAATTTAGAATTTGATAGCATGGATAATGTAAGATAAAGTCGGTGGAAAACTGAGAGTAATGTACATTTAATATTCCAAAAGATGTGTGCAATAATAGGGGAATATCAAGCAATAAATGACATTTATGTAAATAAGTAGAACGATTCACCCAATAATGAATGAGGTGGATGATTCCCCCTTCTCACAATGATGAATGAAAGACAAAACCTAGAATGTTTGAACTATTCTCGAATCTGATGGAAAAGTATGGAATAATGTGAGTAAGAATCTTGAAGAAAAGGTAAAGTTTGTATTTTTGCTAGAGAGAGAATCTTCTTCTAAAAAAGTATTTTTATCAAGTGAATATTACATGTCCTACACTATTGTCTCTTTTTCTATTTATATGAGCCATATCTATAACAAACCCTAATAGTATTGAATATTCTCTTTACTATTCTATTACAAAAATTAGTCGTTATTGTTCTGTTCTTGGTGCTCGACCTCAATCGTTGTTGACAGCCCAGCCACGAATTTCACTGGTTCCTGGTCGACCTCGACCGATCCTTTCCTTAGTGTCGCTTCACATTCCTTAGGGTAGATTTTTACCTATACAAGTGCATCTCACACGTGAATTTAAATAAATTTTATTATTTATGATTAAAGATATGCATCTCTCATTTTTTGAAAATGAATGCACAACAAGGAGAAAATCAATCGCAAGTTTATTGAGCACGAAACATACTTTTAAACTAGTGTCATGGATTTTTGCATTATATATTTCAAACATATCATCTCCATGTCTGGTTGAGGCGTAACAGTGAGTAATAGGCATATATAATGACTGAAGATAAGAATTCACAAAATACCACAATGTAAAGCTATAACCAGCAATTCAGCATAATTAACAGTGAAATAGCAACAAAACAATGATAGGTAGATCAGACAAATATCAATGCATGAATGCAATGCAATGCACATGACCGTTGTGGCACGCAGCCCGATCTATTTGGGTACCCGCGCTCACTGTGGGGGTTCAGACTCCGGAGGGGCTCCTATAGCCCAAGCGCAATATCATCATAACATCGTTGCGGCGTACAGCCCGATCCATACTCAGTCCAGAATATGCAAGTGAGCTACTAGGGCGATGTCAAGTAATAGCTCTCAGCTCCAAACATCGGAAAATGTAGTTTAAGTTTTAAAACCTTAGAAGTATGACTGGACGTTTCAAACAGTGTTTAACTCAGTACTGAAATCATTTAACATGCTAAGTATCATAGAAACAGTGATAATAATCCCTAAAGGATTCAAGTAATCGGCATAAAGCCCAAATATATCCATAAAATCCAAGTAGGATGATTACCAATCAATCTCTAGTCAAGAACACAGTACGAACATCACTCGGGACGGACTAAGTCGCGGTCCCCAATCACAAACGAACTCGCACTCATCATAGAGTATGTGTCTCGCCTCAATATAGCGTCACAATACGATATACCGGGGTTTCAAAACCCTCAGGTCATCATCTACATCTATTACTCGCCTCAAGCCGACCACAAGTCTAGCTCGCTATGCCTTTTCCTCTCGAATCAACCTCCTCACGTGCCGAATCTGATCAAAACCACGAGGAATACATTACTATAGGTCAAAGAAACATAACCCAATCGAAAAGACTCAAAAAATATCAAAAATCACGAAGTTGGCAAAACCCGAGCCCCGGGCCCACTTCTCAAAAAATTACAAAATTTACATCACCGGAAACCTCGTCTCGCCACAAGTCTACACATTTCAGATTTACCAAAATCGGAGTCCATTGCCCCTCCAAATTCCAATTTTAACTGAGAATTTCTCAAGCCCTAACTTACCCCCTTTTTGATGAATTTCCACCAATTTACATGTTAATCCTGCCATAAACTTGAATAATTAAGCCAAGGAACTTACCTCCAATCGATTCTCAGTCAAAACCCTCAAAAAATCTAGCCCAAAGTTCTCCAAGTTGCTCAAAAATTGTGGAAACTACCTCTTGCTCGCGGATGAAATATAACATTTAAACCCTTCTGTCCACAATCGTTTTTCGCTTCTGCGGTCCCGCTTCCGCTTATGCGGTACCGCTTCTGCGGCCAAAACCCCGCTTTTTGGTCTTCATTTAAAAATCCAACTTCCGCTTATGCGACTAGGATTCCGCTTCTGCGAATCGCCCAAAACCGCTTCTGCGGCCAAATGTCCGTTCCTGCGGACCCGCTAATGCGAACCACATTCTGCTTCTGCAGAACTTCTCAACTCCACACGAAAATCACTTCTGCACTCCTTTACCCACTCCTGCGGAACCGCTTCTGCGGTCCATTTCCGCAGAAGCGGAAATACCAGATGACAGCAAAATGAACCTGCAGCAAAACTTCAAAACTCTCGTTTAATCACCCGAACTCACCCCGAGGCCCTCGAGACCTCAACAAAAAACACCAACACATCCTAACACCTCATTCAAACTTGTTTCAACCTCAAAAGACATCAAACAACGCTAAAACCATTAAATCACATTGGATTCAAGTCTAATTTTCTTAAAAACTTCCGAATTGCACATTCGATCAAAAACCCGACCAAAACACCTCTGAATGACCTGAAAATTTATACACATATCTAAAATCACCTAACAGTGCTACTGCAACTTTCGAAATTCCATTCCGACCCTCGGATCAAAATCTCACCTATCAGCCGGATTTTGCCAAAATACTAACTTCGCCAATTCAAGCCTAATTCTACACCAGACCACCAAAATCACTTCTGATCACGCTCCTAAGTCACAAATCACCTCCCGAAGCTAACCGAATCATCGGAATTCACATCCGAGCCCTCTAACTCATAAGTCAATATCTGTTTGACTTTTTCAAACCAAGACTTCCTTAAAGAGACTAAGTGTCTCACTTCCTATCCAAACCAATCCAATTCGACTCTAACTCACCCGATGACAATAATGGAACATGAAGAAGCAATAATTAGTGGAAAGGGAGTTGTAATACATGAGACGATGGGTTGGGTCATTACATCTTCCCCAACTTAAACAAACGCTCGTCCTCGAGAGGGTCAAGAAACATACCTGGAACCTCAAATAGGTGAGGATATCTACTCTGCATCTCCTGCTCGATCTCCCAGGTAGCCTCTTCCACGGGCCGACCTCTCCACTGCACCTTCACCAAGCTATATCCTTTGATCTCAATCTCCCAACCTGACGACCCAAAATATCCACTGGCTCCACACCATAGGTCAAATCATCACCTAACTGGATCTTGGTGAAGTCTAACACATGAGACGGGTCCCCAACATACTTCCAGAGTATAGAAACATGAAATACCGGATGAACCCCAGACAAGCTGGGTGGCAAAGCAAGCATATAGGCCACCTCCCCATTCCTCCTAAGTATCTCAAAAGGTCCAATGAAACGCGGACTCAACTTCCCTTTCTTCCCAAATCTCATAACGCCCTTCATAGGCGAAACCTTCAACAAGACCTTCTCACCCACCATATAAGAAACATCTCGAACCTTCCTATCCTCATAACTCTTCTAACGCGACTAAGCTGTACTAAGTCTCTCCTGTATCACTTTTACCTTATCTAAGGCATCCTAGACCAACTCTGTCCCCAATAGCCTAGCCTCGCTGGGCTCAAACCAACCAATTGGAGATCTAAAATGTCTCCCATATAAGGCCTCATACGATGTTATCTGAATGCTGGACTGATAGCTATTGTTGTAGGCAAACTCTGCCAGTGGTAGGAACTCAGCCCAAGAACCTCCAAAATCAATTACACAGGCACGCAACATGTCCTCCAATATCTAGATAGTACGCTCGGACTGCCCATCCGTATGAGGATGAAATGATGTGCTCAACTCTACTTGGGTACCCAACTGTCGCTGCAAAGTCCTCCAAAAATGGGAAGTAAACTGAGTACCCCTATCTGAGATAATAGAAACTGGGACCCCATGCAACCGAACAATCTCCCGGATGAAAATCTCTGCTAACCGCTCCGAAGATTAGGTAGTACACACCTGAATGAAGTGAGCGGACTTGGTCAGCCGATCCACAATCACCCAAATCGAATCAAACTTCCTCGATATCCGAGGGAGACCACTCACAAAATCCATAGTAATCCTCTACCACTTCCTGTGATGACCCGACCCGTCGTGTCATATGTCACTACTTCATTTCCCTTATTTTATGCTTCTCCATGTTTCGTTATCGGTATGTGGTGTGTTAGAGTTGATTTGGACTAGTTTTGGTAAGAAATGAGACACTTAGTCTCTTTAAGGAAGGCTTAAGTTGGAAAAGTCAACCAGACATTGAGTTATGAGTTACATGGATCAGATGTGATTTCCGGTGTTTTGGTTAGCTTCGGGGGATGATTTGTGACTTAGGAGCGTGATCAGAATTGATTTTGGAGGTCCGGTGTAGAATTATGCTTGAATTGGAGAAGTTAGTATTTTGGCGAATTCCGGTTGATAGGTGAGATTTTGATCTGAGGGTCGGAATGGAATTCTGAGAGTTGCTATAGTTTTTAGGTGATTTTGGATATGTGTGCAAAATTTCATATCACTCGGAGGTGTCTTGGTCGGGTTTTTGATCGAATGCGCATTTCGAAAGTTTTAAGAAAACTTAGGCTTGAATCTGGTGTAATTCGATGATTTCGATATTAGTTGAGGTGTTTTGATGATTGAAGAAAGTTTGAATAATGTTTTAGGATGTTTTTGGTGCCTTTGGTTGAGGTTCCGTGGGCCTCGGGGTGATTTCGGATGGCTAACCAGATGAAATTCAAGTTGAGAGGGTGGCAGATGTGTGCTGGTATCTGGTATCTGGTATGCTCGCTTCTGCGGAAATGGACCACAGAAGCGAGAGATTGTGTCGCAGAAGTGGCCTTGGTGATTTAATGAAATTCCGCGTAAGCGGACAAAAACCGTAAAAGCGGTCACGCGGAAGCGGGCTTGGGGACCGCAGAAGCAGAAACCCCTGAAGCCAGTAGGAATTTTATATTCATTTTTGCTCCGCAAGGGTTATGTTATTTCCACCATTTTTAAGTGAGCTTGAGAGCTACTGGACGGATTTGAAGGGAGATTTCTACTAGGCGTGATTGGAGGTAAGTCCCTTGGCCTAAATACATGAAATTATGTAAGATTTAACATGAAAATGGGTTGAAATTCATCAAAAGAGGGTGAAGCTAGGGCTTGAGTTTTTGATATTTCAAATTGGAATTCGATAGGTCATTTGAGCTCAGATTTGGGAGTTATTGGTATGTATGAACTCGTGGTGAGACGAGGAATCCGGTAATATAAGTTTTGTAATTTTTTGAGAAGTGGGCCCGGGGCTCGGGTTTTGCTAGTTTCGAGATTTTTTCTATATTTCGATTGTTTTCGATTGGGTATTGTTCCCTTGGAATATTGTAATGTATTCGCTCTAATTTTGGTTAGATTCGATGTGCGTGGAGGCCGGTTTGAGGGCAAAGGCATCGCGGGCTAGAGATTTTACCGGTTCGAGGTGAGTAATACTTGTAAATGATATCCTGAGGGTTTGAAACCCCGGGTTTGCACATCATAGTGTTGTATTAAGGTGACTTGCACACCAGATAGCGAGCGTGGGGTAGATCACCATTGGGGATTGTGACTTGGTCCATCCTGATTGATGAAATTACTACGTATTTAACTGAAACTACTTGTAATCATCACGATTTGGGCTGATTGCCATGGTTTGGGATTTGTGCCGATTATTTGAATCCTTTAGGGATTATTATCACTGTTTCCATGATACTTGGCATGTTAAATGATTTCAGTCCTGAGTTAAACACTGTTTTGAAATGTCTAGTCATACTTCTAAGGTTTTAAAACTTAAACTACATTTCTAACGTTTGGAGCTGAGAACTGTTACTTGACATCGCCCTAGTGGCTCACATGCATATTCTGGACTGAGGATGGATCGGGCTGCACGCCGCAGTGGTGTGATATTGATATTGCACTTGGGTTGTAGGAGCCCCTCCGGAGTCTAAACCCCCAAAGTGAGCGCGGGTACCCAAATGGATAGGGCTGCGCGCCGCAGCGATCATGTGCATTGCATTGCATTCTTGCATTGGTTCCTGTTTGTACTATGTGTCATTACATTTAGCACTCTCGTATCATTGGCATCCATGCTACTTCTTGCACTGTTTACCAGATACCCTGCTGTTATTTGTTGGTGGAGTGCTATGCCCGAGGGGCCGACTTATGTGCTGACTTGCACTATCTAATATCGCATTCATATGCTTGATTGTTGGAAGAGTATACTTTCAAAGGAGGTTTTTAACTGAACCAGATATTTCTAAAGGATTTTCACGGTTTTACTATTTTCTCAAAGGGTTGTATTGTCCTATATAGCATGATGGAGTGCTCTTACGTGATTTCTTGCCGCTCAGTTGTTATTTACTCTTATTACTCATTGAGTTGGAGTATTCACTTTACTCCCTGCACCTCACATGCACTTGCAGGTATTGTTCACCCGGAAGTGGGTTAATAGCTAATTGAAGGTATTAATACTGTAGTGGGCAAGGTGACCGCCAGTGTTCGCGGCACCGGACTTCATCTTTTTATTCCAAATTTTATTTTGTATATTATTATTGGCCCAGTAGTTGTGTTTAGACTTCTTTAGATGCTCTGACTTGTGACACCCCGATCGGGATGTGTTGGGTTATTAATATCAGTTATTAATGCTATTAAGTCGTATTTATCCAGTCATTTATGTTTATTAATTGTTAAAAGGGTCATTGTTGTTCTGTTGGCTGGCCTTGTCTTCACGAGAGGCGCCATCATGACCGGGTTTGGGAATTGGGTTGTGACAAGTTGGTATCAGAGCCTAGGTTAGTAGGTCTCACGAGTTATGAGCAGGTTTAGTAGAGTCTCGCGGATCGATACGGAGACATCTATATTTATCCTCGAGAGGTTGCAGAACCTTTAGGAAAACTTCACTTTCTTGGAATTCTTATCGTGCGTACTTGATTCAGGCTGCAGAACCTTTAGGAAAACTTCACTTTCTTGGAATTCTTATCTTGCGTACTTGATTTAGCTTGAGATATAACTCATGAAATTCCTTCCACGCGTCTGCATGCGCACGTGAGTGCTCAGTATTTTATGTGCCTTGATGGCTTGTGATTCCCCAATCAAGGGGCGAGATGTGATATCCGTGAGTTTGATGTTGGGCCAGTCTGGAGGACTTGAGGCCGGATCTTTGCCTATGGCTTGAGCATCGAGTTGCTGATTGTGTGAGCAAGTGTTTTGAACTTATATGTTCGGTATTGTCCCTATTAGCCAGAATGGCAGTTGGATATCCATGGGATGAGTATGTTAGTATTGCGAGATGTATCTATATGACTTGGTAGTGACGAAGAAGTCTGCTGGATAATAGATGAACTGGTAAGTGTTCGATTCCTATTGTGATTCGATGTGTAGCCCGAATATGGGCGCGTGAAGAATATTTTCGTGTCTCCTAGTTGGGGAGGGTAGTGCATTACATGTGGCGGTATAAGTTCAGACCCAGGGAGACTAAATGATTGTGTAACGTATATGATGGTGGAAAGCATGCTGAAATACTAAATTGAGGTGAAGCAGGGGAATATCTCCTACGGAGTGTTCTTAAGTGGTATGATCCTTATGTGTATGTTAGAAGATATCATGTGTAATTGAAGGGTACGTGTTGAAATTTGAAAATTTGGGTCACTTAAGAGAGTGGACTCAACTGGTGTAGAAATGGATGCGAGAAGTATAGAGGATTACAGTACTAGATGATCTGTGTTTTCACAAACTTGTAAATGATTTGAGTTTAATATCACTATGGTATTGTGGCATCATTAGAGTAGAAGCATTATGGGTTATTGAGTGTGTCCCGATATATGACTTCGAGCCAAGTTGGGGAGGTTGTTGTTGATTAGCTGATCGCACGGTCGTGTACTATGTTTGTTCCGTTTCGAGGTATGCTGGCGGATCAGTCCTGGTGCAGAAAATGAGCTGAGGATGGCACGAGTGAAGCAAAATTTTGATAAAGGTTATATGGTGCTTCGTAGATGTGAGGAAATAATAGGATGTCTTGAGCTGTTATTGGTAAAGAGTGCTTAGTGTATAGAGAAGGAAGATGCTTGTTTTTATTGAGATGAGGTCGTATCCTGCGGTGTCAGAGTGCTAATGAGGCACAGGTGGTTTTGTTAGCTGAGCAGGCTAAATGCAAGTTGAATAGAGTGAATGACTCTCGAGAATGGTTTTAATGTGTTCAAGATTTACATGAGATAATCAGGTGTCTTAAGGTTGTGTATGTGGTTAGAGATTGTGTTTTTATTGGGAAAGGTCAAGAAATGTGGTATTTTATGTTGATTATGGGATCCTATGTATCAGTACCTAGAAAGTCAAGGTAACGAATTCAAATTCGCAGAAAGTTCTTCGGAGTAAAGTATTCTGGAATGTGGTATTTCTGGGCACGGTTGAGAGAGTATTCAATGGCCTATGGGTCTTAGAAAGTGTGGTCTTATGTTCGAATCTCGTGTGGTAAGCCTGGATTGAGACAAAGTGGTGCTACAGCAAGAGGGGATATCAAGTTGATGATGAATCAGAAGGGAAATTAGATAGATAGAATATCTTGATAGTAGACCGAATCAGTATGGTAAGAATATGGTTGATTCTTCGCATGTGTTCTAGGTAATGAGCTTTTACAGGTATCGTGCAGCAAAGCTCCTAAGTTCCAACAACTTGCTTAGCTTGGTTTGGATAGAAGGATTCAGTCCTGACGGTTTAGCTTGTACAAATGGAATTGGCAGAGGTGTTCTTGCTGGGTTTTACCGTTGTTTGGGGATGAATATACCTTCTACGGGTATGCGAAGCATGGAATGTGTAATGATTCTTCTTCTAGATGGGGATTGACGGAAGGTCTTGGCTAGATGAGTTGTAGTTCAGTTCTGAAAAGAAGTTCATAAAATTCTTAGGCAACGGGTAGCCTCAGGGAATCAAGGAAATGGTATTGCCAATCATAGTGATTTGATGAGGGTATATGTTGCAGAAAAAGGGCAATATGATTAATTTGATGGCACTTTGGTAGTGTTGCGGCATTTTCTTGTTGGATCGACTGCTGATATTTGAGTGTGTTTGATAGCACAGGGGAGTTTAGAATATCCTTCGTGGAATGACTGGGTACTTGAGGTGTAATATGTATTCATACTGTGAAATTTAGGATCAGGTACAGTGATTCGTGTGCTATATGGAGTTGGAGACTGGGAGTTCTCATGTTCAGGCTATGTAGTGGTTGTGGATCATGTGTATTGGTACCGTTAGCGGCTATTGGGATTTGGAAGCTCGAGTGGATCTTTCTTTGCTTGGTATATTAGATTCTGGATATGATATTGGGGTGTAGACTGGTTGTCTCAGTGTTGGGTTATTCTAGACTATTGCGCTATGGGTTATGTCGGAAAATGCCACAGGTTGCGTGGCAGAGTGC
>MU679885.1:234075-248587 GCA_026770625.1 Nicotiana glauca | reverse complement strand
ATATATATATATATATATATATATATATATATATATATATATATATATATATATATATATATATATATATATATATATATACTTATCAAATATCTTCCTCCTCTGACAATGTAGTTTTTTTCATAATCTTAGAGTGAAATTCGAAAGTGAACGTAAAAATTTTCCGTTTTTTAATCCAATACTATTATTTTATTACATGAATGGGAGGGAGAAATTTATTAATTTACTCAAGTGAAAAAATTTTTAAATATCAAAAGGATTTAACAAAAATAGGAAGATAATTTTATTTGATACATCTTGCAACATAAATAAGTACATACACTTATTACAAAAAATATTACGAAAATAAAACACTATGTGTATCCTTGATAATTGGGCAGATTAGATAACTTCTACCAGGAGCTGGATTACTAGCACCACCCAAACCAACTGAAGGACATTTACTACGATCATATCCTGTTTGCAAGCATATGCCACATTTGCGCGTATAAACGGTATCACTAACATCCATTTGGTTCCATATACGCGTTCTTTTTTGCACTTATAGATTACAAAAATAGTCCTTGTTACACACCATTTTAAATAGTTCCAGCGGCCAATAATGCTCATCACCCACTGGCTGCAACTGCCACTATATGTGTTTAAGTATGCAACAACACTATATTGCCTATCAACATAGTTGGTTGTCCCTAAACCTGTATGTTGAAAGCACTTCATGGCATGTGAGCATGGAATGTGGTACATGGTCCATTTCTCCCATAAACATAACCTACTGGCTTCATTTACGGTGTGTATATTATTCCCCTGGTGTTGATGGATAGCGGTGCAAACTTTAAAAATATTTGGCTCATTGCAATACTGTAAAAATGAATGTCAATATGCTCGCCTCCTGTATTTTTCAAATCTTTTCATTGGTATTGGCATAAATTCAACACTCCTCTCTATCAATTCTGATGCACCTCTATGCCTTTCAACAAACCTCTCCGCCATCTGTTTGAATGACATCCGCACCATGGCAGTGACAAGCAGTCCACATGCAGACTTCAATAACCCGTTGAAAGACTCCAACATATTTGTAGTCAGGGTTCCTTATCATCTGCCACCATCTGCAATGTCCACTTGTGAAGCTCATGTCGCATCAACCAATGATAGGCTCTTTCGTCTAACTGCCAGATCAATTCCATGCGCCTCCTGAATTTGTAATCTCGGTGATCAGTTGCAGTAATCCACATTAAATCATTCAAGTCATTGTTGGGATATTTCTTTTGGAAATTGGCTTTCAGATTCTCCACACAGTAACGTTGGTAAGCATAGGGTTCCTTCTATTCAGTCAAATGCTCTACAAAACTTAATATACTACCATGCCGATTAGATATTAGACAAATACCTGAACATTGTTTGACGATGTGCTGCTTCAAGTTGTTTAAAAATAGCGTCTATGTCTCTTGGCTTTCATTGGCACAAATGGCAATAATCTAGTGGAAATATTTGTCCATTGGCATCTACTGCAATGCCGATCAACAACTTAATAACGTAATTTCCATAGACACAAGTACCGTTTATGGAAATTACCGGATGGAAATGCAAAAAATCATCAATTGCTGGTTTAAATGCCTAGAACACGTATCTGAATATATATTCCGGTATTCCTGCACTCCGCTCAAGCTTCCATTCAACAATAGTCCATGGGGTTAAAGTGTTTCAATGCAGCCATGTACCTGGGTAGAGATGCAAATAACTTATCCAAGTCACCATAAACAATTTCAAATACATGTTTGCGCCCGAGATATGCTTTTCTTTTAGTAATAGTACACCCATATTTCTGGCGGACAGATGTAATACACTATTTGATCTTGTACCTTATGGACGCTTCAATGTGTGGAATCAGTTGAAGAGAAATCAAGTCAATATTCAAGTTGAAGTGATTCCCATTGAATATGTCCATTTCACAATTGTGGGTGCCAATGTATTTACCCACTTTTCACAACCTTGTTTCCTTCTTGCTCGCACGCAGCATCGAATGACCACCCCTAAACCATCTACGGCAAACAACCTTGTATACATCCGGACTTGATTCCCATACCATTACTTCACGACACTCTCTTTGTTGTACATTTTTGTAGCCCTGGTAGGGCGAGCTTTATCAGGAAAAGGCATGCCCTTTGTCAGCACCGTTGGTCTAGACTTATCCCATATTGATATCCGAATTTCGTCAAGATCCCTTGTGAGGGCATCCACAACTAGCATGCTTGGGAAATGATCAAGGCAGGGAATATGCCTTGAATGAAATGACACATGGGACTCGTACACTCTTGGTCTATTTTCCTCGTCAGCTCAGGTTCGACATTCTCTTCCTCCTCCTTATCACCCTCGTCAGGGAAGGGTGTGTCATCTCCAAACTTATCGGCATTGTTGTGATAATCACTATTATCTTCCTAGCTCTGCGCATCTACCAAATCCCGAGTAAATACGTCGTCTACGAGCAACTAAGTGAGGACAAGACCATCAAGTTGCTCGTTTTCACTACACAATTAACAGAATAAAAAGCAACTCAAATTGATAAATACTTTACATATAGCTATATCACTTCACTTACAAGTCATAATGTGTTGGCATTCCATGATGGACATTATCCCGTTGGTGATGACTCTCGGATGGACCACTGTGATACTACACACCAAAGTTACGCATATTCCAACTAGGCGTAGGTTCATAATTTGTAAAATTCATATCTGGATGGTAACCCTTGTGGAATATATGAGTATTAATACAAATTCAATACAACAAAAATAAACATCGTAACACAAAGAAAAATTGATGTTTACCAGTTGTCTTATGGATTATGCAAAGTATGAGAGAAAGTTTTCTCGCTCCTCGTTCGCCCATGAAAATAAGTTTAGATCCGGCCAAACTCTTTCAGCCGGAACCTGTTTGGCTAAACTGCTCCAGAATAACCACCAGATGATTGAGTGTTACCCCTACTTTACACAACCTCATTATTGTGAAGGTCTTCAACCTTCACGTACATTTCTAATATTTTTATCAAAATAAGTTTTCGGTATTCATCCGGAGGCCCCAAAAAATCTCTCAGAGTTTCATTATCCTCGATGTTAAACTCAACAATTAACCACTTGCAGAGTCACATAATACGGATATTTTTTAGTTATTTTAAGATTCACCGAATGTTTGCTCAACCTCATTTTATTGCATTACAACGATACCGGTCTATCGTACTCCATTGTAAGTGGCAACTTAACATGACTATGTTGAGATAAACTATAGCTCACTGAGTTATTCGCCACCACAACCTCATCCCTCAAATATAATGAAACCCTTACTTTTCGCTCTTCAGATATTATGAAAAAAAAGCTTGAGAATTTAGCAAGAAGAAAAATTTATTAAGAGTTGAGAATATTCCTGAATGAATTTTTGCAAAACCCTTAATGCCTTTAAATAAGGCAATGCCCAATCCAGAGGGGGGAGGGAGGGGGGAGGGGGGAATTTTTTGGAAGTAAAACGCATTTTAAAAGGGCGTTTTACATATTTGAATTATGTTATGTCAGTTAAGCACTGAAGAGTTACTGGTGGGCCAACAAAATAGGTAAAACGTATTTACAAACTGCGTTTTATATAAAACACAGTTTTGAAACGAGCTTTGCCTTAACGTCTTAAGGTAAAACGTGGTTCAAAAGGATGTTTTATATATTTTGGTCACTAAATTTTATTTCCACCTATTTATATATTTTGAGTCCAAAAAAATAACATCTAGGTTCCGGATTGAGGCTCTTTCACTATCTCTGGTGGGGGTTGATATTTATACCCAATTTAAGTATCACCTTTTAACTTGTGCCTTTTGTTTTTAAATATATTGAACTTGTACCCACCTAGTGCTAAATTGCTATTTTTTTGTAGACGATAATATCCCTCCCTGACCATATAAAGCAGCAACATCTGCTGCTGCTCCATCAAAATTCTCCAGTTTTTGAGCTTCAACAAAACTAGCGTGATCTGTTCCTTCATCTTCATCAGAATTCTCCTAATTTTTCAACGCAGTAGCTTTATAAAAAGTTAACGTGATCTGCTCCTTCTTCATCAAAATTCTCAGTATTTGTAAGCACTATTTTGTATTGTTTCTATAAAAAACATCATATTTTATATTGTTTATGCATTTGTTCATCAATGAAACTCGAGCGTCATGATAAAAATTAGGTAGAATCAGATTTAGTATTATCTGAAGTTTAATAATTGAAACGAATGTAAAGTCAAGCTTCATGTTGCAAATTACTTCGAATTTGCTTTAGTAATTCCTGAGGTTTAATAATTGACAATGCAGGCCAATCGCAAAAAAATAAATATTAATTCCATATGATTTTGATAGTTCCAACGAATATTTAGTTGTTCTAAGTTAGAGGCTTCAAAATAATTTGTGTATACGGTCAAAATCAGGCTTGTCCCTATTTATGATTAATCGAGAGCGGGGCGTAGTAGGCCGGGGTTCGACCCTATGTCATACCGGACCGAGATACAAAGTTAGATGGCCAAGCTCGTGAGTCAGGGACCGATCGAGATCGAGACCAACTAAGATCGAGATTGAGCGGGATATAGATCGAGCAAAATCGAGGGAAGTCTGCCGAACCAAATAACGGAAAGCCAAGATATCCGCAATCGGGCGAGGATCACGACGAAAATCTCGGTATGTATCAAGAAGAGGCCGATTAATCATCTAATCATGGGGTTTCTTACCACATTTAGGATTGTATTAAGGGTAGGATTCCCCAACTATATAAAGGGGGTCTGATCATTTGTAGAGGACATCATATTCACGTTACATAAAGCAATATACTATCTTCTTCTTAAGCTCTCAATACTCTGTTATTCTATTCATACTTTTCAGTAAAATACTTGTTTGATTCGAAGGCGACCTAGCTCGAGGATCAAAGCTATACATCTTTTTTGGTTTGCTTTATTTCTATTTGTAGTTCATTTCAATAAAAATATTGTATTTTTCTCAGTTTGTGCCAAGTAAAATCACGTATCTTTAAAATTACAGTATAAATTCAATTATTATCCGTTTTTAGGGTAAACAGTTTGGCGCCACCGTTGGGATAAGGATAATAGTGATTGCCTAGTACAACTTTTAGTAACACATAATATTTTACACTTGTTCTTTGAAGTATCTTTGATTACAGGATTAAAAAAATGTCAAACTCTCAATCTGCACCTCAACGCATTGACAATGATCTTATCCACCACGACAAAAATGAGAACATTGCACCAGGAAACATTGTACCCCCTGCTGGCCTTGATGAAATTTCGGCTGTTGATCATATCGACGTCAGTTCGCATGTAGCCATCAATGAAAATTTGGCCATCGATACTGAAAGCAGTGTTCGCGGGGTTACCCGATCAGCTACTCAGAATGAACATGGTGGTGAAGATGACGAGATCAGCCTGTGGGTGATCTTCAAAATGTTGCAGGCCCAACAAGCAGCAATAGCACAACTTCATAATTAGAATCACACAGCGAGCAGGGTCGAACTCGATCCATCCTAGGAAGTTGTACACTGGGTCGATCGTCTTCTAGGAAATCGAATGGGAAGGAATCAGAGATCAATCCTTATATCATAAAAATGCTCGAAGAATTGACAAAGTGAATCGAGACAGGGGAAAAAAGATCAAGGGAAACGATAAGAAAGTGAAAGCCTATAACTCCAGGTTCGACCAAATCTCAGGGGCACCACTAATATTGTGATGACCCAACCCGTTGTCTTATGAGTTATTACTCCGTTTCCCCCATTTTATGCTTCTTCATATTTCATTATCAGTATTTGGTGTGTTAGAGTTGATTTGGATTGGTTTTGGTACGAAATGAGACACTTAGTCTCTTTTAAGAAGGTTTAAGTTGGAAAAGTCAAATGGACGTTGACTTATGAGTTAGAGGGCTTGGATGTGATTTTCGGTGATTCGGTTAGCTTCGGGAGGTGATTTATGACTTAGGAGTGTGATCGAAATTGATTTTGGAGGTCTGGTGTAGAATTAGGCTTGAATTGGCGAAGTTAGTATTTTGGCGAATTCCGGTTGATAGGTGAGATTTTGATCCGAGGGTCAGAATTGAATTTCGAGAGTTGCATTAGTTCCCTTAGGTGATTTTGGATGCATGTGCAAAATTTTAGGTCATTCGGAGGTGTTTTGGTCGGGTTTTAGATCAAATGCGTATTTCGGAAGTTTTGAAGAAATATAGGATTGAATCCGATGCGATTTAATGGTTTTAGCATTGTTTGATGTGTTTTGAAGATTGGAACAAGTTTGAATAATATTTTAGGGTGTGTTGGTGCTTTTGGTTGAGGTCCCGGGGGCCTCGGGGTGATTTCGGGTAGTCAATCGGACCATTTTTGGACTTTAAAAGTAGTAGATTTTCAGCTGTTGGTGTTGCAGAGATTTGCCCTTCGCGTTCGCGTGGGTGATGTCGCGAACGCCTAGAGGAAATGCGAGGTCTTGGAAAGTTGGTCTTCGCAATCCCGTGGGAGAGGGCCGCGTTCGCATAGTTCTGAAAGGCGAAGCATCGCGATCGCGATAGTGTTCCCGCGATCGCGTAGAAGTAAGTTAAGGCCTGGTGAAATTTGTTCATCGCGTTCGCGTCAAAGGGCACGCGTTCGCTTAGTTAGAGCTTCTGAAGGTTCGTGTTCACGTGCTGGGAGCCGCTTTCGCGAAGAGTTAAATTTTGGTCAACATTTTTTGGTCATCGCGAACGTGGGGGTGTTGACTGCGTTCGCGTAGGGTAAATTGCACCTGGAGAGAAGGGTTTTTATATTATTTCATCCGCGATGCTTGGTCCATTTTCCTCCATTGTTGAGCACCTTGAGAGCTTTTTGGTAGAAATTGAAGAGGGTTTCGACGGGAATTGATTGGAGGTGAGTCCTATGGCCTAGAAACATCATTTTATTGAAGAATCAATCTGTAAATTCATGGAAATTTGAGTAAAATTGGAAGAACTAGGGCTTGATTTTTGAAATAAAAATTTGGGATTTAACGGGGCATTTGAGCTCCGATTTTGGTAAATTTGATATGTATGAACTCGTGGCGAGACGAGGAATCCGGTGATGTGAATTTTATAATTTTTTGAGAAGTGGGCCCAGGGCTCGGGTTGTGCTAGTTTCGAGATTTTTGCTATTTTTCGATTGTTTTCGATTGGGTATTGTTTCCTTAGCATATTGTGATGTATCCGCTATGTTTTTGGATAGATTCGTTGCGCGTGGAGGCCGATTTGAGCGGAAAAGGCGTCGCGAGCTAGAGATTTCACCGGTTCGAGGTGAGTAATGATTGTAAATGATAGTCTGAGGGTTTGAAACCCCGGATTCGCACATCATAGTGCTGTATTGAGGTGACTTGCACGCCGAATAGCGAGCGTGGGGTAGAGCACCGTTGGGGATTGTGACTTGGTCCATCCCAATTGATGAAATTACTACGTATTTGACTGAAACTACTTGTTATCATCATAATTTGGGCTGATTACCATGTTTGGGCTTCGTGTCAACTATGTGAATCCTTTAGGGATTAATATCACTGTTTTTGCATCACTTTGCATATTATTTGATCTCGGTCCAAGGTTTTAATACTGTCTTGCAAACTCAGCCATTTTTCTAAGATTTGAAAACTTAAACAATATTTCATTGACGTTTTGAGCTGAGAACTACCATGTTGTATTGCCCAAGTGGCTTATGTGCATTTCCGGACTGAGCATGGATCGGGCTGCGCACAACAGCAATGTTACATGTGTATTTCTGGACTATGGATGGCTCGGGCTGCACGCCGCAATGGTGTTATATTGATATTGAGGCCGAGGGCCTGGTTGATGCCACGAGATGGCTTGATATTGCGCTTGGGCTGTAGGAGCCCCTCCGGAGTTTGTACACACCATCAGTGAGCGCCGTCGACGTTAAATGGATCGGACCGCACGCCGCAGTAGGTAAAGAAGTGTACCGTCGTATGCATTGCATTGCACTCATACATTTGTTTCCTATTTATATTATCTGTCATGACATTCCAGCACTCACATTTCATTGGCATCCATGCTACTTCTTGCACTGATTACCTGATACCCTGGTGTTATTTGTTAATGGAGTGCTGTGCCTGAGGGGCTGACTTATGTGCTGGCTTGCACTATTTTTTTCACATTCATTTGCTTAACTGTTGGAAAAAGATGTTTTCAAAAGAGGTTTAAAACTGAGTCCAGATATTTCCAAAGATTTCACAGTTTTCTCAAAGGGTTACACTGTACTATATAGCATGATGACCTGCTTTACTTGGTTTCTTGTTGCTCAGTTATTATTTACCTTTATTACTCACTGAGTTGGAGTACTCACTTTACTCCCTGCACTTCGCGTGCAGATGCAGGTATTGGTTTACACAGTAGCGGGTTTGAGCTGGTTGAGGATTTTGCTATTGTAGCCGAGCAAGGTGACCGCCAGCGTTCGCGACACAAGATTTCTTCTTTTGATTCTAAATTTTTAATCCATATATTACAGGCCTTGTAGTTGACTTAAAAATCTTTCTAGATGCTCGTGACTTGTGACACCCCGGTCGGGCTGTATCGGGATGGTTCCCTGTTTAATTATTTTTCTTCCACACATATGATAATTTTATTAATGTTTTAGACTTATTTATGCTAAGTAAGTATTAAAGAGGTATTGATATCTTTTGGCTGGCCTTGTCTTCACGAGAGGCATCATCACGACCGGGTTTGGGAGTTGGGTCGTGACAAATATTGAAAGGACTAGATTCTAAAAAGTTTGTACAAAAACCTTTCCCCTCAAGTGTGGCTCCGAAGCCAATCCCTAAGAAGTTCCGTATGCCCGAGATTCCTAAGTATTACGGGACGACTTATCCAAACGAACACACCACCTCCTACACATATGCTATCAAAGGAAATGACTTGGAAGATGACGAGATTCGGGGAGAGTTTATCAAAGGGTGCAATGATATGGTATTATAATTTACCGCCTAATTCTATTGACTCGTTTGCTATGCTTGCAGATTCTTTTTTAAAGGCACACACCGGGGCCATTAAAGTCATAACAAGAAAGTAAGACATTTTCAAGGTAAGGCAGAAGAACAAAGAAATGCTTAGGGAATTCGTATCTCGATTCCAAATGGAACGAATGGATTAGCCACCGGTTATCGACAATTGGGCTTTTCAAGCTTTCACTCATGGCTCAACGTTTGGAGTTCCATATCTTCATAGCAGTTGAAGCAGAATTTGATCGAATATCCAGCTGTCCCTTGGGCCGATGTACACAATTAGTATCAGTCAAAGATTAGGGTCGAGGATGATCACTGGGCTCCTTCTGGGTCTATTTATCCTAACAGGCCCGTGGATAGAATCAAGAGGAATATCGACCAAGAACCAATGTCGAATAGCGATCGATATCTACCGTCTAATAGAGACCGTAGAGGCAGCGGGCGTGGGCGAAACTCTGCACTGAATAAAAGGAGAAATGATTGAGGTCAAAGTTCATGGGGACTCATGAGCAAGAGTGGTTCTGACGAGGATGTCGGGCCCAAAGAAGCACTACGACTATCGGAGTATAACGTCAACATTGATATGTCCTTCATTGTATCTACCATTGGATGTATCAAAGATACTAGATGGCCTCGACCTCGGCAGACAGATCCAGCACAGAGAAATCCCAACCAATTGTGCAAGTATCGTGGTATCCATGGCCATAAAACAGAATATTGCAGACAACTAAGGGATGAAGTAGCCCGGTTGTTCAATGAGGTGTACCTTCAGGAATTCTTAAGCGATCAGGCCAAGAATCACTTCAAAAAATAGAGATTCAAATAGATGGAACGAGCAAGAAGAGCCGTAGCACGTTATTCACATTATTATTAGAGGGGTCGACATTCCTCAAGGACTAGTGTTTAAACGCACCAAGGTGTTGATAATAAAGGAGAAACGAATGTGGGATTACATACCAGAAGGAACCTTGTATTTTAACAACGAGGATGCAAAAGGGATCGTACAACCCCACAATGACACACTGGTAATATCTGTACTTATGAATAAAACTCAAGTTAAATGTGTTTTAATTAAACTAGGTTGATTGGCCAACATTATTCGATCGAGGGTCATATAACAGCTCGGCCTACAGGATCAAGTTGTGCCCACAACCCAAGTACTAAACGACTTCAATATGGCATGTGAAACCACCAATGGCGAGATGAATTTGCCAGTTTACGTGGCTGGGACCATCCATGAAACGAAATTCCATGTGATCGAAGGCAATATGAGGTATAATGCTCTATTCGGGAGAAAACTTATTCAATTCCTTAAAACTAACATGGATTGCTTTGCTTGGTCCCATATCGATATGACACAAATCCCACCGAAAATTACCACCCATAAACGAATCCTGGACTCGAAATTTCTTCCGATGAAGCAAAAAAGAAGGCCTTAGTCCGAGGGCAAACACGCTTTCATCAAAGACGAGATAACCAAGCTTCTCAAAATAGGGTCCATCCAGGAAGTAAAATATCCCAAATGGTTAGCGAATATAGTAGTAGTCCCTAAGAAGGGAAACAAACTTAGAATGTATGTAGATTACAAAGACCTAAATAAAGCATGCACCAAGGATTCTTTTCTTTTTCCTAATATTGATCGCATAATCGATTCCACGGCTGGCCACGAGATCCTCAGTTTTTTCGATGCCTATTTCGGGTACAACCAAATATGGATGAACCCGGAAGACCAGGAAAATACCTCATTCATCAGTAAATGTAGTACCTACTATTATAATGAAATGCCATTTGGATTACAAAATGTTGGTGCAACCTATCAATGCCTAGTAAACCGAATGTTCAAAGAACAAATAGGGAAATCTATTAAAGTTTATATTGATGGCATGCTAGTTAAGTCCCTGCGAACAGAGGACCATTTTAAGCATTTACAGGAAACTTTTAGTATATTAAAGAAATACAACATGAAACTCAACCCAGAAAAATGTGCGTTCGGGGTCTGCTCTAGAAACTTTTTTGGCTTCATGATGTCCAATCGAGGAATCGAGATCAACCCAGACAAAATCAAAGCTATCGGAGACATCACGGTAGTAGACAACATAAAGGCCGTGTAGAGGTTAACAGGACGCATAGTCGCGTTGGGGCGATTCATCTTAAGGTCCTCCGATAAGAGCCATCGGTTCTTTTCGAAACTGAAGAAGAAGAATAACTTCACATGGACTCCGGAATACCAACACACCTTGGAGGAGCTTAAACGGTACTTGTCTAGTCCGCTGCTGCTTCACACGCTGAGGGCAGACAAACAACTTTACTTATATAAATATCGGAGATAGCGGTAAGTGGAGTCCTAGTCCGAGAAGAACAAGGTACACAATTCCCTATCTATTATGTTAGTCGGACCCTAGGTGAGGCCGAAACTAGGTATCCTCATCTAGAAAAATTAGCATTTGCTTTGATAAGCGCCTCTAGGAAACTAAAACCATACTTTCAATGTGATCCTATATGTGGTGTAACAACTTATCCTCTTCAAAATATTTTGCATAAACCCAAGATTTCGGGACGATTGGCCAAATGGACGATAGAAATCAGTGGGTATGATATTGAGTATCGACCCCGAATAACCATCAAGTCTCAAATCTTGGCAGACTTCGTGGCTAACTTCATGCTAGCCCTAGTACCCGAGGTTAAAAGAGAATTATTAGTCAACTCATGTTCATCTTCGTGGATCTGGACCCTCTTTACGGATGGTGCTTCGAATGTATAGGGGTCCGGACTCGTCATCGTGCTAAAACAACCCACAGGTAACATGGTTAGACAATCTAATTGACTAACAACAAGTCCAAATATGAGGCTATGATTGCAGGTCTCGAACTAGCCAAAGGCTTGGGATCAGAGGTGATTGAAGCCAAATGCGGCTCCCTCCTCGTTGTGAATCAGGTTAACGGAACCTTTGAAGTTTGAGAGAAGCGAATGCAAAGATACTTGGATAAGCTACAAGTAACTCTACACCGATTAAAGGAATGGACTTTGCAACATGTGCCTCGGGATCAAAATAGCGAAGCCGATGCCCTCGGAAGCCTAGGATCATCGATAGAAGACAATAAACTTAATTCGGGGTCTGTCGTACAACTCATGAGATTGGTGCTCGAAGAAGGCCACGTCGAGATAAACTCCACAAGCTTGACCTGGGATCGGAGAAACAAATTCATAAAGTATTTGAAGAATGAAAAACTTCCCTCAGATCCAAAGGAATCAAGGGCCCTACACACAAAGTCAGACCAATTTAGCATGTTCGAAGATGGAACCTTACTCAGAAGGATGTTCAACGGTCCGCTAGAAATATGTATGGGATTGGGAGACACTGAGTGTGTTTTTAGGGAAGTCCACCAAGGCACAAGCGAGAACCACTAATGCGCCGAATCAATAGTTCGAAAGGTAATCAGAGCTGGATATTATTGGGTTGATATGGAAAAAAATGCGAAGGAGTTTGTGCAAAAATGTGAAAAATATCAAAGACATGCTCCGATGATTCATCAACCCGGAGAACTACTTCGTTCGATTTTATCCCCATGGCCATTCAAGAAGTGGGGGATGGACATCGTTGGCCCTCTCTTATCGGCACCAGGTAAGGCTCAATTTGTTTTATTTATGACTGACTATTTTTCTAAGTGGTTTGAAGCACATGCCTACAATAAGGTCAGGGAGAAAGAAGTCATTGACTTTATTTGGGACCACGTGTATGTCGATTCGGAATGCCATCCGGAATTGCATATGACAACGGAAAGTAGTTTATCGGCAGCAATGTGATTAAATTTATCGAAGAACTTAAGATTAAAAGGATCTTATCAACACCTTATCACCCTAGTGGGAATGGGCAAGCCGAATCGACCAACAAAATCATAATACAAAACCTCAAGAAAAGGTTGACAGACGGCAAAGAAAAATGGAGAGAAACCCTGCCCGAAGTCCTTTGGGCGCATAGCACAAATTTGAAGTCCAGTACCGGGGCAACCCATTTCTCTTTGGTTTATGGCGCCGAAGCTTTAATATAGATCAAATTCAGGGATCTGAGCATCAGATTCCAATATGCAATGAAGGAATTGATTGACAAGGCCATGAATACGAGCCTCGAGCTACTAGATGAATGACGTAAAGCTGCCTTCATTCGATTGGCTGCCCAGAAACAACAGATAGAAAGGTATTACAATTGAAGGGCCAACCTTTGATACTTGGTACTGAGGAAGGTCAAGTTAAACACCTAAAATTCAAATGAAGGGAAATTGGGTCCGAACTGGGAAGGGCCGTACTAGATTCTCGAGGTCACAGGAAAATGATCTTATAAGCTCGAAATGATGGACGGAAAAAAGCTACCGAACAATTGGAAAGTGGCTCATCTTAAATGATATTACTCCTGAGGTACGACCCCATTTCAATTCTTTCTATTTTTTTTACTAACACATGCATGTTATTGACAAGGAACGACAGAAGCCTTTAGGTCTGAAAGCACGCGTTGCACTCTTTTTCCCTCGAACCATTTTTGTCCCAATTGGGTTATTCGACAAGGTTTTTAACAAGGAAACAGTAGATCGTGCTAACTTAGAATTGAAGGCCGATCACGAATCGGTATCATAGACTGTGTTTATATTATCCGAGATTTATCTACAATAAACCTTGAATATTGGGAGGGATTACCCTCGGGTATTGAATTGTTCTAGCACGTAAATTATTTTGAAATGGAAGGGTCTCAATAGGTAGGATTTATTGCAAGGGCCAAATGGTCAAAACAAACCATACCCACATAGATTGCTCGAGCCCTGACATAAAACATGTACGTATGTGTGACTATTTTGACAAGAATAAAGAGAAGTACTTTCCTTGCAACTATCTAATGTCTTGGAAAAATTCTCACTTTACGACCCCATACTTTCAATATATTATGGAAATTAGACCAAGGGCCGATTGTAACCAGACTTCAGATAATCACTCCCACACTCGGGGATTGCCGTCCAAAAAATAAACTCGAACTGATCAAACTATTGAACGTCGATGACATAAGACCTCTTAGGCAACCCTCAAATTTTAAAGGCCACGAGCATACCCACCCAAGGACTGTTATCTTAGGCAAGCCTGGATAACTCGGGAAAGGAAGCTCACCCGGCTACACCCGAACTAAAAGGATACAACCAATTTAACATGGTTCGGAGACGTGCGAAATCTCTAACAAAAATAGGCCATCGAAAATGAAATAATTCTTTCGAAACAGATTCTAAAGGCTACCCTCGGTAGAATCTTAAACTTAAGATATTTTTGGGAAAAAACTTCGGTAACACCGAACCCTGATAATTCCTTAACCTAGAAGGACAATAAAGGCACAATTTGTTCAAACCCTTGAACACAACCTTATTATTTCATGCTAAGGCATTCCAACCTTTGTGAATACAAGCCATAAAATAAAGGGAAAATTTTAAAGCCGAAAAGGGTGGAAAGCCTTTTATAT
>MU679885.1:203299-231083 GCA_026770625.1 Nicotiana glauca | reverse complement strand
GGGGGGGGGGGGGGGGAATACCCGGGCGTCCTCCAGGACAGTAAGCACTACGGTACGCCTACGATTGGAGTTAGCACTAGGGGCCAGGAACTGGTCTACTAGTTTCGGGATTGATGAAGACCCAACGACATTCGATAACGGTGTTTTTTTCGGCACCAGTAAGTATGCATAACTTGTGTTATCACCTAAAACTTCAAACTCTACCCCATCCAGGAAGGTGTGAATGTGAATTACCCCTAAAGACCCTCGCAAGAGCGACCTAGCAAGTTAGCATCTTCGCGGAGCGTGGCATCCGAACATTGATGGGACTCGGAGATATCAATCACTCCGAGATTGTCCATTGGGGCATCTTTAGGTATTCGAGAATCCTTGACTTTGGTTCCCACCTCGATCATCTCAGTTTGGGACGGAGCGGCCTTGACCTTTTTTGGCCCCGAAATTTCGGCCGAAGCTCCCTTGTCAACCTCCTCCGGTTTGGGGGACTTTTATATCGAAGCACCAGCCCGCACACGGGCTATCCGATCAGATCCTTCTTCCTCCTAGGACTCACCCCTTACTCGGGTGCATAGCACGGTGTCCCCCTTAGGCATACGTGGCTTCCTCATCGGTGTTTTCTTTTTCGAGCCTGGAGAGCTCGGAGCCTTTTTTCTTTTCTTCTATTTAGCCTGCTTTGGGGTAGGTGGAGAGGGAAGTGCCTCATCTTCAGCAGATAGGGGCCTTATTGTTACATTATTCCCGAGCCCTACAAAGGAAAAAAGATGAGTAAGCTCGATACGAGACCCGAACGATAACCATTCTAAGAAAGAAATTTACCGTGGTTACGGGCCTCCCATTGACCATTTGATAACTCCGTCCAAGCACCCTCGGAGTATAACTTCTACGACACTAAGCCTTCGACTCATTACCTGAGATCGGGGATTATTTCCGGCACATGGGCCATAGCCACAACACAAAAAAAAACATAGATGAGGAAAGAAGATGAAAAGTAAAACGACAAAGTTAGATATTCAAGGCAAAGTGATACTTATGATTCATGTTCCATTTTTCAGGAAACGACATATCTTCGGCAGGGATTAACTCTGAAGTCCTTATTCAGACAAATCGGCCCATCCAACCCTGGTCTCGGGTCTCATCTATGCTCGAGAATAGGGGCTTGGTGGCTCGGCGATAAAGCTTGATCAATCCTCCCTGATAAAGCCGGGGACTGTAGAGACGCATAAGGTGATCGAGGGTAAAAGGACACCCCTCGATCTTGTTTACAAAAAATCGGAGGAGGATCACTATCCTCCAAAATGATGGATGGATCTGGCCAAGGTTTACATCCTACCTCTTGTAGAAGGCAATGATGATGGGGTCTAAAGGACCCAATGTGAAAGGGTAAGTGTAAACACTTAGAAACCATTCCACATGAGTAAGGATCGATTCCTTAGGCGAGGGCACCACCACGTGCTTGTCGACCCAGTAACAGTCCTCTTTAATTGGGTCGAGGAGATTGTTGGTATTTGTATATATGTACCTCGAGACCGGTTCACATCGACCCGGTACCGAGGTGTATTCTCTACCTTAATATCAGCAGTAGTGGAGCACTTTGTTGGAATAATGTCCTCTATGGGAGGTTCCACCACAACTCCTTTTGCGATTTCCTTTAGCGGAACAATTTTTGAAGTCTTAGCCATTTTACTTTTACGAATGCAGAAGAATGGGAATTGAGAAGAAACACTTGGTATTTTATGATGAAACAGGCGAAGAAACACTAGAGATCTATAAATACAAAGCTTTGAGGAAGGCAAAAGATTTTGAAGATTAGAGCAAAGAAGTTTTAAATGTAAAGTTTGGGAAAAAGAAAAAAGATACATTTATAGGTTTAAGATGATGGTTCAAATCCGGTAATGGCGAAAAGTCGACTGTCACACATTAAATACCTGGGAAGCTGTATTGACAAGATGTTTCGATTTACCTCTATTGCTTATATCATGATGCTTATGTCATGGTGAATATCTAGGCTTCAAATTATTTTTTGTCATTATTCTCCAAAAAACGAGGGGACTACCTGTATACGGTCAAAATCGGGTTTGCTCCTTTTTATGATTAATCGAGACTGGGGCTTGATAGGCCAGGGTTTGACCCCATGTCATACCGGACCGAGACACGAAGTTAGATGTCCAAGCTCGTGACTCAGGGGCCGATCGAGATCGAGACCGTCCAAGATCGAGACCGAGCGGGGTACAGATCGAACAAGATCGAGGGAATTATGCTGATCCAAATAACGGAAAGCCAACATATCTGCGATCGGGGGAGGATCACGTCGGAAATCTCATCACGTATCAACAAGAGGCCGATTAATCAGCAAATCATAGGATTTCTTACCATATTTAGGACTGTATTAAGGGTAGGATTCCCCTACTATATAAAGGGGGTCTGATCATTTGTAAAGGTCATCATATTCATGTTACATAAAGCAATATACTATCTTCTTCTTAAGGTCTCACTACTCTGTTATTCTGTTCATACTTTTCAGTAAAATTCTTGTTTGATTCGAAGGCAACCTAGCTAGAGGATCAAAGCTATACATCTCTTTTGGTTTGCTTTATTTTTATTTGCAGTTAATTTCAATAAAAATATTGCGTTTTTTTCAGTTTGTACCAAATAAAATCACGTGTTCTTAAAACTACGGTATAAATTTAATTATTATCCTTTCTCAGGGTAAACAATTTGAAAAATCAATCTGAAGATTTGAAATGTATAACTGACTACAAAAACGTATATATAAAGTGCACGAATTTTGACAGAAAATAACAAAATCATTCCACCAGAAAGGGGACTTCATAAATAACTATTGAAGTTTCGTATTATGTAGTCTAGAAACTTCATAAGATTTCAGAAAAGATTAGAGGCGGAGTTAGGATTTAAAAATTATGGGTTCAGTATTCTAATTCTTTTAAATTATTGAGTTCTAAATTAATAATTTGTACATAATTTAATAATTTTTTTTGACAAATACAAAGTTTAGATAAAAATTACTAGGTTCAACCGAACCCGTATCCGAATGGCTTGTTCTGTCCATGAAAAAAACTAAACTGTATATAACCATTTAATAAACACTTGAATGCAGGTATATACGACAACTTGCCTTACTGTTGTTTTCAACGACACATGGACCTCAAATTAAAAATACATAGATCATGATATGAAACTTGTAGTAGTTATTCAACAAATAACGTTTGATTCTTTTTTGAAGAAAATTAGTGAAGAATTTTTTTTTCATATGGAGTATATACGGTCAAAATCGAACTTGCCCTTTTTGTATGACTGATCGAGACTAGAATGTGATAAGCCAAGGTTCAGTCTCATATCATATCGAACTATGATGCAAAGTTAGATTATCGAGATCGTGGCCCGAGATTGATCAAGAACGAGATCGACAAAGATAAAGACCTAACATGATAGAGATCGATGGAAGCTTACTGATCCGAATAACGAAAAGCCGAATATTAACAATCGGACGAGGACCACAACGCGTATTCCGGCACGTATCAAGAAGAGGCCGATTAATTAGTAAATATTATTTCTTACCTCATATAGAATTGTACCTAGAGTAGGACTCCCATACTATATGAAGGGGGATTGATCATTTGTAAAAATATCATATTCATACAATACAAAGCAATATACTTTCATTTTTTAGCTTTCATTATTTTGTTATTCTCTTCATAAGCAAGCTGAAACATATTTGGTTCAAGGATGACTGAGCTCGAGGGCCAAGGTTGTTCAATTCGCGTGGTTTGCATTATTTCTTTCATCATTAATATCAATACTAGCTTATTCTTTTTAATTTGTACCAAGTTATATCACGTGTCCTTAAATTCACGTATAAATTCAATTGTTATCCAAATTTAGGGTAAACAGTTTGGTGCCCACCATGGGGCTAAGGATAATTGTGGTTACCTGGTTCAAACTTTCGTAACACACACTATTTTACAATTGTTCTTTGAAGTATCTTTGATTATAGGATTAAAAAATGTCAAACTCTCTGTCAGCACCTCAACACATTGACAATGATCTCGGCCACCACGGAGAAAATTAGAACATTGCACTAGAAAATGAGTCACCCCCTGTTGGCCTTGATGGAATTCTGGCTGTAGATCCAATCGGCGTCAGTTCACATGTAGCCATCAATGGAAATTTTGCCATCGATCCCGAAAGAAGCATCCGCGAGGATGCCTGATTAGCTACTCAGAGCGCACATTGCGATGAAGATGGAGGGATCAGCCTGTGGGTAATCTTCAAAATGTTGTAGGCTCAACATGAAGCAATAGCCTAGACAAAACCAGAACCACACACTGAGCAGGGTCGAAATCCGGCCATCCTATGAAAACGTACAGAGGGCCGAATCGATTTTGAGGAAACCGAACAAAAAGGAATTGGAGACCAATCCTGCTATCATGAAGATGCTTGAAGAACTGACATAGAAAATTGAGACAGGGGAAAAGAAGATTGAGGAAAACGACATGAAGGTGGAAACCTATAACTCTAGGGTCGACCAAATCTCGAGGGCACCATCAATATTGAAAGGGGTGGATACCAAGAAGTGCGTACAAAAACCTTTCCCCCCTGATTGTGGCTCCAAAGCCAATTCCCAAGGAGTTACGCATGCCCGAGATTCCTAAGTATAATGAGACGACTGACTCGAACGAACATGTCACCTCCTACACGTGTGCCATCAAAGGAAATAACTTGGAAGATGACGATATTGAATCCGTCTTGCTGAAGGAATCCGGGGAGACTCTATTGAAGGGTGCTATGATATGGTATCATAATTTACCACCTAATTCTATTCACTTGTTTGCTATGCTTGCACATTCTTTCGTAAAGTCACACGCCGGGGTCATTAAGGTTGAAACCAGGAAGTCGGACATTTTCAAGGAAAGGCAGAAGGACAACAAGATGCTCAGAGAATTCGCGTCTCGATTTCAAATGGAACGGATGGTCTTACCACCTGTTGCCGATGATTGGGATGTTCAATCTTTGACTCAAGGTCTCAACATTTGAGGTTCGTTTGCTTCACAATAGTTGAAGGAAAATTTGATCGAATACCCATATGTCACTTGGACCGATGTGCACAATCGGCATCAGTTGAAGATCAAGGTCGAGGATAATCAACTGGGGTTCCTTCTTGGTCCATTTATTCTATTAGACCCGTATATAGAATTAAGAGGGATATCGACCGAGAAGCAAGGTCGAATAGTGATCGATATCAACCGTATAATGGAGACCGTTGGAACAGCGGGTCTGGAAAAACTTTGCATGAAATGAAAGAAGAAATGATCAAGGTTCAAGCTCACGGGGACTCATGAGCAAGAACGCATTTAATATATCTATGGGACCCAAAGAGGTACCATGATTGTCAGAGTATAACTTTAATATTGACACAACTACCATCGTTTTGGCTATCGGGAGCATCAAAGAAACCAAGTGGCCTCGACCTTTGCAAACTGATCCAAAACAAAGGGATCCCAACAAAATATGCAAATACCATGGCACACAAGGCCACATGATGGAGGACTGTTGACAATTGAGGAATAAGTAGCCCGGTTGTTCAACAACGGTCATCTTCGAGAATGTTTAAGTGACCGAGCTAAGAATCACTTCAGAAACAAGGACCCCAACAAACAAAATGAACACGACAAATCCTAGCACGTCATCCATAAGATCATTGGAGGGGTCACTGTTCCTCAAGGTCCGATGATAAAATGCACTAAAGTGTCAATCACAAGAGAAAAACGGACTTGGGATTACTTACCAGAAGGGACTCTATCTTTCAACAATGAGGAGACAGAAGGAATCATGAAACCTAATAATGATGCACTGGTAATTTCTATTATTATGAATAAAACTAGAGTTAAATGTGTGCTAACTAATCCAGGTAGCTCGGCCAACATCATTCTGTCGAGGGTCATAGAAAAACATGGCCTATAGGACCAGATCGTACCTGTGGCCCGAGTACTAAACAGATTCAACATGGCTTGCGAAACTATAAAATGGGAAATAACATTCCCAATAAATATTGCCGGTACCACCCAGGAAACGAAGTTCTATGTAATCGAGGGGGACATTCAATACAATGCCTGTACGGGAGACCATGGATCCATAACATGAGGGCTGTACCTTCGACCCATCACTAGGTATTAAAATTTCCTACACTAGAGGGGATAAAGATGGTTTACGGGGAACAACCGCCGCAAAGAAGATGTTTGCAATCGATGAAGTAATTCTGATATCAACATTCTCATCGACAAATTACTCAAGTTCGAAGGCGAAATAATCCAAATAGCAATCATCGATGCCAGCTTCGACCCAATCGAACAAGCAAGGGATTTATGAAGATGATGACTTCGGGGTTCCTCGATCCTTTATCACCCCCGATGATTCCGATTCTACTAAGTTAACTGTTGAAGACCTGGAGTAGGTCGTGCTAACAGAACATCTGCCCGATTGGAAGGTATACCTGGGCATGGGGTCAACTCCCGAGCACAGGAAAAAACTAATTCAATTTCTTATAACTAATATGGATTGTTTTGCTTGGTCCCATCTTGATAAGACACGGATCCAACCGGAGATCACTACTTACAAACTAAGCTTGGACCCGAAGTTCCGCCTGATAAAACAAAAAAGGAGACCCCAGTCCGATATCAAGCATGCCTTCATTAAGGACAAGATAACCAAACTCCTTATTATAGGGTCCATCCGGGAAGTCAAATACTCGGAATGGTTAGCAAACGCAGTAGTAGTCCCTAAGAAAGGGAACAAACTAAGAAGGTGTGTAGATTATAAAGATTTAAACAAAGCATGCCCAAAGATTCTTTCCTTTTGCCTAACATCGATCACATGATCGATGCCACGGCCGGCCTTGAGACTCTTAATTTTCTCGATGTCTGTTCCGAGTACAACCAAATATGGTACCCGAGCGACCAAGAAAAAACCTCTTTCATCACTAAATATGGTACATATTGCTATAATGTAATGCCATTTGGATTAAAAAATGCCAGTGCCACTTACCAACGACTAGTAAACTGAATGTTCAAAGAATAAATAGGAAAACCTATGGAAATTTATATTGACGATATGCTATTTAAGTCCTTGCGAGCTGAGGACCATTTAAAGCATTTGCAGGAAACCTTCAGTATATTGAAGAAGTACAATATGAAGCTGAATCTAGAAAAAAATGTGTGTTTGGGGTCGGGTCCGGCAAGTTCATCGGATTCATGGTATCCAATCGAAGGATCGAGATCAAACCCCGCAAGATCAAAGCTATCGAGGATATCACGGTAGTGGATAATGTGAAGGCGGTACAAAGGCTAACCAAGCATATTGCAGCCTAGGCGATTCATCTCGAGGTCGTCCGATAAAAGTCATCAATTTTTCTCATTGCTGAAAAAGAAAACAAGTTCACATGGACCCCAGAATGTCAACGGGCTTTAGAGGAACTTAAGCAATACTTGTCGAGCACGCCATTGCTTCATATGCCGAGGGCGGACGAATGATTGTTCTTGTACCTAGCGGTATCGAAAATAGAGATAAGTGGAGTCCTAGTCCGAGAAGAACAAGGTACGCAATTTCCAATTTATTATGTCAGTAGGACCTTAGGTGAGGCCGAAACTAGATACCCTCACCTAGAAAAATTGGCACTCGCATTGCTAAGTGCCTCTAGGAAACTGAAATCGTATTTTCAGTGCCATCCTATATGTGTTGTGAGAATCTACCCTTTACGAAATATATTTCGTAAACCCAAACTCTCGGGGTGACTGACTAAATGGGTCATAAAAATTAGAGGGTATGATATCGAATATCAACCCCGACAACCATCAAATCTCACATATCTATAGATTTCGTGGCCGACTTTACAACGGTCCTAATACTCAAAGTCGAAAGAGAGTTATTGGTAAACTCGGGAACATCTTCGGGTGTCTGGACTCTCTTTACAGACGGTGCCTCGCACGTAAAAGGGTCCAGACTTGGCATCATACTGAAGCCACCCACAGGAAATATGGTTAGAAAATCTATTAGAACTATAAAATTAACTAACAACGAGGCCGAATATGAGGCCATGATTGCAGGACTCGAACTGGCCAAATGCGTGGGGGTGGAGGTGATCGAAGCTAAGCGTGACTCCCTCCTTTTAGTGAACCAAGTTAATGGAACATTCGATGTAAGAGATGCAAGAATGCAAAGATACCTAGAAAAGCTATAGGTAACATTACATCGGCTCAAAGAGTGGACTTTGCAACACATGCCTCAAGATCAAAATAGAGAGGGCGATGCCCTCGCAAACTTGGGATCATCGGTCAAGGACGACGAGCTCAACTAGAGGGCGGTCGTACAACTTATAAGGTTGATTGTAGAGGAAGGTCACAAAGAAATAAACTCCACAAGCTTGACTTGGGATTGGAGAAATTAATACATAGAATATTTGAAGACCAGAAAACTTCCCTCAGATCCAAAGAAATCGAGGGCCCTGCGCATAAAGGCAGCCCGATTTAGCTTGTTCGAAGACGAAAACTTACTCAGGAGAACATTCGGTGGTCCGCTAGCAATATTTCTTAGACCGGGAGATACCGAGTATGTTTTAAGGGAAGTCTATTAAGGCACATGTGGGAACCATCCAGATGCCGAATCATTGGTTCGAAAGGTAATTAGATCCTGCTATTACTGGGTCGATATGGAAAAAGATGTGAAGGAGTTTGTGCAAAAATGTGATATATGTCAAAGACATGCTCCGATGATTCATCAACCTAAGGAGCTGTTGCATTCAGTTTTATCGCCGTGGCCGTTCATGAAGTGGGGGATGGACATCGTCGGCCCACTTCCATCGGCACCAGGTAAGGCTCAATTTGTTTTGTTTATGATGGACTATTTCTCTAAGTGGGTTAAAGCACATCTATACCAGAAGATTAGGGAGGAGGAAGTTATCGACTTCATTTGGGACCACATCATATGTTGATTCAGAATACCATCTGAAATTGCATGTGACAACGGAAAACAGTTTATCGGCAGCAAAGTGACCAAATTTTGTTGAACACCATAAGATTAAAAGGATCTTATCAACACCTTATCACCCTAGTGGGAATAGACAAGCTGAATCGACCAACAAAAACATAATCCAAAACCTGAAAACAAGGTTGACCGACACTAAGGGGAAATGGAGAGAGATCATGCCCGAAGTTCTTTAGGCATATCGCACAACTTCAAAGTCAAGTACCAGGGCCACCCCGTTCTTATTGGTTTATAGAACCAAAGCTTTATACTGGTCGTAGGCTAGGACCATGCCATGAAAACAAGCTTAGCGCTATTGAATGAACGGCGTGAAGATGCCTTTGTTTGATTGGCTGCCCAAAAGCAACAGATCGAAAGGTATTACAATCAAAGGGCCAACCTTCGATATTTTTATGTCAGGGACTTAGTGCTGAGGAAGCTCACATTAAACACCTGAAATTCGAACAAAGGAAAATTGGGTCCGAATTGGGAAGGGCCATACTAGATTCTCGAGATCGTAAGGATAGGGTCCTATAAGCTCGGAAAGATGGACGGAGAACAACTACGAAATAATTGGAATGTAACTCATCTTAAATGATATTGCTGCTAAGGTATGACTCCATTTTAATTCTTTCTATTTTTTGAATAACACTTTCCGGTTATCGACAAGGAGCGGCACAAAGCCTTTAGGTCTGAAAGCACGCATTGCACTCTTTTTCCCTTGAACCATATTTGTCCTAATTGGGTTTTTCGGCAAGGTTTTTAATAAGGTAACAGTGGATAGTGTTATAGAATCAAAGGATGATCACAAATCGGTGTCAAAGACAACACTAACAGTATCCGAGGTTCCTTTACAATCAACCTCGAATACTGGAGGGCATTGCCCTTCGATATCAAATCTTTGGAGAGGAAATTACTTCATAACAGCGGGGTCTCGATAGGTGAGATTTTTTGTAAGGGACAAATGATCACACGAACCGTGTCCACATAGGTTGCTCGAGCCCCGCCACAAAACATGTACGCATGTGTAATCATTTTTTACAAGAATAAAGAGAAGTATTTTTCCTTTCAATTATCTCATGTCTTAGAATTTTTTCTACTCTACAATTCCATAATTTTGATATGTTATGGAAACGAGCTCAAAGGCCTATTATAACCAGAGTTCGGATGATCACTCCCACACTCGAGGACTGCCATCCGAAAAATAAACTTGAACAGATCAAACTATTGAGTGTCGGGGGCATACGACCTCCTAGGCAACCCCCAAACTTTAAAGGCCGTGTCCATACCCACTCGGGGACTGTTATCTTAGGCAAGCCTGGATAACTCGAGAAAGAAAGCTCACTGGGCTACACCGAATTAAAAGGCTACGACCACATTAACATGGCTCGGAGACGTTCGAAAATCGTAACAAAAAATATGCCTTCAAAATATTCATAATCGGTTTTAAAGGCTACCCTTAGCAAACTGTAGTTTGGATTACTTACATTGGAGAAGGTTCCCAATAACCCCAAACCTCCGGGATGACTCAAATAAAAAATAATGTAAAGGAAAGGTTGATTGAACTAACACAACCCAAGCTATTTTATGCTAAGGCGTCCCAACTTTTGTGAATTCAAGAAAAAAGCAAAGGAAAAATTCGAAAACCAAAAAAGGAAAAAAAAGCCTTGTATATATTTAGACAAAGATCTTTACAAAAAGCTAAAATGGCTTAATTCAAAAAAATCTACAACGGCCGAAATGGCCTCAAAAGGATGCAAACGAAAAATATAAAATATAAAGGCCTAAATGGCCTGGTCTTCATCAATGGCAGCATCCCCATCCTTGAGATTTTCCCCACCTTCAAACTCACTTAAACCATCCGAGTCTTCCTCGGGAAAGGCAAGCTTTCGAGCCCTAGCTTTCTCTGCTTTGGTGTTCTCGAATCCAGCCTGTATATCGAAGCCCTAAGCATGGGCTTCCTCGAGGGATTCCATTCGAGCTTGCCAATTTGCATGATCCACCGTGCTTATGGCCTGTGCCTAGATGCCTTGGACATTGACCTTATACTGGGTCGCATTAGCATTGGCTTTGGTGTTGGGCATGACCATCTCAGATTTGGTCGCCTCGAGCTCACTAGCCAAGTTTGTTAATTAGGACTAAAGCTCCTCAATTTTCTTGGCTTGCACCGAGGCTTTCTCTCTTGCAGCTCGGAGCTGGGACTTGGTCGACTCCGACTCTGCTTCAACGTCCTCCTTTTACGAGGCTAAGATGTCCATATTCTTTTTAAACTATTCAGCCTCGGCTCGTATTGCATCTATTTGTTTCTGAAGATCCCTGATCTGTTTGATCCTCTGTTGGACCTACAGAATCATATCTTTAGTTGTTATCTCCAATTCGTGTTCACTATCATAAAGCACTCGGAATGCTTGTTCGGCAATCTCAGCATGCTCATCCCGAGCCATCACTAAGTCTACCTGAAGCTTCTTACTGAAAAGCTTGTAAGTGTCATTTTTCTCAGTGAGGTCCCAAATCTCAGCCTCATTCTCCTCCCAGATTTGAAGGAAAGCCTCATGATGTAGCACCAAAGCCTACAAGTAAGGAATAAGATGTTAGAATTACTTATGACTCCAAGTTTAAAAGAGATAATGGAATGACCCTCGAAGTTACCTGATTCAGAGCATGTTGGGCCTTGTTGAATAGGCAAACGGCTCTCACCATATTAATCACGGGTTCTTCTTCAGTAACCAAGCACTTATGATACAAGAAATCCCCAGGGGAACCCGGGCATCCTTCGGTATGGAAAATACTATATTCCGTTTACGATTGGGGTTAACACTTAGGGCCGAGAATCGGTCCACTAGTTTTGGGCTCGACAAAGACCCACTAGCACCCGGGGACGGTGCTTTCATCAGAACTGATAAGTCACCAAGCCCGGTGATGTCTTCCAAAGAATTGAACTCAACCCCATCCAGGAAGCCATAGATATTGACCGCCTCCTGAGGACCCTCGCAAGAGCGCCCTTCCAACATATTGGCCTCATAGATTGTGGCATCCAAAATTTGAGAGGAACCGAAATATAGATCACACAGAGCTCGTCCCTCGGAACACCTCCAACCACTAAGAAAGCCTCACCCATGGTCTTTTTCTCGACCATCTCAGCCTGGAACGAAGTGGCCTTAACTCTTTCTGGCTCGGGAACCTTGGCCGAAGCTCCCTCGTTAACTTACTCCGATATGGAGGAGTTTTGTATCCAAGCACCAGCCCGCACACAGGCTACCAGATTGGATTCTTCTTCTTCTTCTTCCTCTTCTTTGCCGACGGACTGAGTCCAAGGATAGAGCGATGGTGTTCCCCTTGTGTTTACGAGCTTGCCTTTTCTTTGGCTTTGGCTTTTGCTTTTACGAGTTCGGGGAACTTGGATCCCCCTTTCTCTTCTTCTCTTTGGCCTGCTTCGGAGCAGGTGGTTGAGGAAGGACTTCTTCGTCAGATGGGGCCCTCATTGTTACATCCTTCTCGAGGCAAACAAAGGAAAATTGACGAGTAATCTCGAAAAGAATCCTCCAATGATAATCGTCCTAAGAAAGAAGCTTATCATGATTGCGGGCCTCCCATCGACCCTTTGATAATTCCGTCCAATCATGCTTGGAGTATAGTCTTTGTGACACCAGGCGTTCGACCCATTGCTTGAGATCGGGGACTACCTCTAGCACCTGGGTCACAGCTGCAACCCCAAAAAATATAGATGAGGAAAGAAGATAAGAGGTAAAACAGCAAAATTAAAAAGGCAAAGTACTACTCACGATTCATGTTCCATTTATCCGAAAATGGCATGTCTTCAGTAATCGAAATCCTTATTCTAACAAATCGGCCCATTCAACCTCAGTCGCGAGACTCATCTATGCTAGAGAATGGGGCCTTGACGGCCTGGCGATCAAGCTTAATCAGTGCTCCTCGGTAGAGTCGGGGACTGTAAAGGCGCTTAAGGTGGTCGAGGGTGAAAGAACATCCCTCGATTTTTCTCATGAAGAATTGGAGGATAATCGCTATTCTCCAGAAGGAAGAATGGATTTAGCCGAGGGTCACGTCAGACCACGTGCAGAAAGCGACGATGATAGGGTCTAAAGGACCCATCATGAAAGGGTAAGTGTAAACATTTAGGAAACCCACCACATGGGTAGTGATCAACTCCTTGGGTGAAGGTACCACGACATGTTTATCAACCTAGTGGCACTCCTCTTTAACTTTGTCAAGGAGATCCTCGGTTATCTTGTATATGTACCTCAAGATTAGTTCATATCGACCACGTAGTGAAGAGGTTTTTTCAATCTTAAAATCGGTGACAGTAGGGCACCCTCTCGGAACGAAATCCTCAAGGGGAGGTTCCACCGTAGCTCCGTCGCCTGCGGGCTGTGAAGAAGAGACGGCCTCCTTTTGCGGTTCAATTTTAGAAGTTTTTACCATTGTAATGTAGAAGAGAAGGGAATTAGGGTGATGTGCGATTTGCTTAAGATTCAGGAGATTTGGGAGCGAGAGTTGTAGGGCAAAGAGATTTTTAAAGAGAAACAACAATAAGGGAAATTTTGAGTGTAATGTTTGAATGGAAGAAGGTGGAGGTACTTATAGCTTGCTGGTGGCGGTTTAGAACCGGTGGTGGCTGACCAGAAACTGACAGGCATTTAATGCCTCGGTAACCGACCGACGAGACGTTTCAGTATCCGCTTGTCACTGATGTCATAGTCGGGCTCGTCACTTATGTTATGGCATATCGAGACGGGATTGGAAAAGTTCAAATCGTTTCTCGTCATCTTTTCTCCAAGAAACGAGAGGACTATCTGTATATAGTCAAAATCAGACTTGCTCTCTTTATATGACTGATCGAGACTGGAACACGATAAGCCAAGGTTCAACCTCGTATCATATCGAACCATGATGCAATGTTAGATTGCTGAGATCATGGCCCTGAGACCGATCAAAATCGAGATCGGCCAAGATCGAGACTGAACACGATAAAGATCGAGGGAAGCTTGCCGAGCCGAATAACGAAAAGCCGAAATATTCGCAATCGTATGGGGATCACGATGCATATCCCGACACGTATCAAGAAAAGGCAGATTAATTAGCAATTATGGGATTTCTTAACTCATATAGAATTGTAGCTAGAGTAGGACTCCCTTACTATATAGGGGGGGTCTGATCATGTGTAAACACATCATATTCACGCAATACAAAGCAATACATTGTCATTTTCTAGCTTTCATTCTCTTGTTATTCTGTTCACAAGCAAGTCGAAACATATTTGGTTTACGGGTGAGTTAACTCGAGGACCAAGGCTGATCAATTCGTGCAGTTTGCATTATTTCTTTCATCGTTAATATCAATACCAGCTTATTCTTCTTAATTTGCAAGTTATATCATGTGTCCTTAAAACTATGCATAAATTCAATTGTTATCCAATTTTAGGTAAACAAGGAGAAGTATGTGTTAAATGTATGGTTTAATATTAGGATAGGGACAAGCAAAGTGACCTTTGTAACTATAAATGATGAACTTAGAACCCGTATGTATTTTCTGAAGCATGATTCAGAATAGAAGAGTTGCCATTTCGTCATTGAAACATTAAAAATAGTTCACAACGCTACAACCGCTTCAAACTTTGGCATATTGCAAAGCTTCCCTGATCCCAGAACTGCTTCACGCTCTGAAATATTGCAAGGCTCTTCTTACACCACAACTTCTCGTGACTCTGAATCATTGCAGATATGTCCTTACGTTGAAGTTGCTATAGAATCGTTTGTTGATGGTCAACAAACAGAATAACAACTAATAATGGAATGAGACAACCAAAAGGCAATGCAAGAGATTCTGTTCTTAGACACTACAACGTTAGGTGACAACCAAATTCAAGACCATATACAGAGCTCATACCAGCATACTCAACAACTGAAGAAGTTGGTGAAGCTTCAACAAGAAAAAGGAAGAGAAGAAAAACAAAAGAACCTCCACCAAGTATAATATAGTTAGATCATGCTCCAAGAGATATGAGTTGAAATTCAGCAAGGACAGATGTAGCTGAATAGTACATGCTACCATAATAAAAGATTTCATACTATTCAAGATAATATAATTTAATAACAATCATAAATGCTCGGTTGACACTAGAAAATCTGATCAGAAGCATGCTACATCAACATTCATAAGTGAACACATTGTTGAATATGTGTGTGACAAAAAAAAAATTGAGGTTACACTAGCTTTTGTATTGGGTGAAATGAAAAAAAAATTGGAATTGACATTGATTATTACAAGGCATGTCGCTATATTCAACAAGCTATTGCTTCTATCCGAGGAACACTAAAACAAAACTATCAACTTTTGCGTTCATACTTATACATGATGCAACATAGAAACCCAGGAACATGCACTAGTATTAAATGAGATGACCAGAATCGATAAGCAAAGCTAATAATTTTGAAACTACAGATTATTACTCTGAAGTTTTCACTTTTGTGGCTTAAAGTTTACAAAAAAATAATATCGATTATGATTGTGTAGGTTTATTTACATGTTTGTAGCTCTTGCAACATCCATAGATGGTTGGAAATAATGTAGATCCGTGATAGCAGTAGATGCAATATTTTAAAAAAATAAATATCAGTGTCCAGATCGTTGTTGTGTCCGAGGATGCACATAATGAAATATTTCAACTATCTTTTGGTACAGCAGAATCTTAAATCAATGACACCTACAGTTGGTTCTTTACACAGTTGCGAGATGCAATTGATATGCGTCATCAACTAGTTTTCTTATTAGATAGAAACCAATCAATTGTCGATGGGATTGCACATGTTTGTCATAAAACTCACCATAGTATCTGCCTGTTTAACTTTGAAAAAAATTTGAAGCAAAGACGTGTAAAAAGCTTGGTGATAAATCATTTGCAATACGTTGCAAGATCATATAGACAAGAGAATTTTAATGAGTTCATGAACCAAATAAAAAGAGTTGATAAGAAGACGTACAATTATATAATGGAAGAAGCACTAGATAGAGAGACTGATCATTGTCCCCATGACGATGTTACAATATGCTGATAACAAATATGGTAGAATCAATGAATTCTGTGTTAGTGAAAGCAAGAGAGATGATTTTGTTAAGAATGTTGGATTTCATCAAAAAACAAAAAAGTTGCAAAAGTGGTTTTACAAAAGAAGGAAATACAACATAAGTGATATTTCATAGGATGTCAAGATGAGCAGAAGATCAGTTGAATGACAAGATACAATTAGCTTTTACAATGTTTGTAAGTGCACATTGAGTAATCCATTAGAATTGCAGGTTAACTTCAGGAAAGATGTATCTGAAGTTAGCCTATAAAAAATAATGAACGTCAAAACTGATAAAATATCCTATAAGTTATAACGTGTTATCACATTTTTTAATTATTGTTATTTTTACTATTTTAGGTGTTCAATCTTGATTCAATGTTATTTAGGATAAACAATGAAGGCGTGGATTTCATCGTTGACTTAAAGGAGAGAACTTGTGACTGCTTGGAGTTTCAATTTGACGAATTGTCTTGTGCACATGCTCTTGCAGCTATCATGAATAACTATTTGCAGAAATCTGATTTATGCTCAAATAATTATTCAAGAGAAACTTGGTTGAAAACATACGAAGGGCAATCACTACTATTAGAGATGAAAATTAATGGGATGTGCCAGAGAATATAAAATTACATTTCACACAGCCTCCAGAGCGATGATTCTATTGGGAAGAAGGCAGAAGAATAGGTACATCCCTGCTTATGAATATGCACGAACGAAGACTTCCAAATGCAGTTGATCTAAGAAACCTGGTCATAATAGAATAAATTATTTGTCCACTCCGTTGCTCATCCATACTCTAAGAAATAGAAACAGAAGTAAAACCAAGATTTAATAGTTCATAAAGATTTACTTTTCTTCTAAGAACAGTTACATATTGACAATAAAAAAATCAGCTCTTATGACTTCCGATTACTGAAACTTTCTTATATTTCAAGGAAAAATTCGTTGAAGTGAAACTTGTTCGATTCGAATATGATATTCATTTCACATTCTTCTATTCAGTATTACATGTTTGCTTGCAAAAAAGTTGTTAAAAGAAATTCCTAATAAAATATTAACTTGACATAAATTCCATATATATATATATATATATATATATATAAAACCTTCACTAAGTGATGCTAAAATTTCCTACAATAGCGAAATAAAATATACTAAATCCTACATATTTCATATAAATAAACAAAATGCAAGATAAGGGTATGGAGGATAATAATACATAAATATCATAAAAGATGCTAATCACAACCCATATCAGAGTTCACTCTGGAAAAAAGCAACCAGCACCACCAGGAAGATTCTCTATTATATCTGCCAGCATTTCCCTAATATGGTGCAGTTTGTCTTGAATGGTGTGGCGGATATTAACATCCTTAGCCAGTTCCTTCATTTGTGCTTTGACAGCCTGCAGTTCAATATTGATGGGTGGGGGTTGGAGCTTTTTCTGAAGGGATTTCTACAGACTTTTGGTTTTGTTGCTTAGCCATTATAGTATTTGAGTTTTTTTTTATGCTTAATCAAGTCAATTTGTGTGTATATTTACCAAAGGTGAAAGCCAATATATAGACAACCTAACCAACTACAAAAATATGCATCATTTAACCCTACATTAATGGTAAGATAGATGTAAAGACATCAAACAATACGAGGATAATTATTACATTTGTGTTTACCTTTGAAAATGGTATTAACAATTATATTTGATTTTGTGGTTCTAAAAATATGTGATTCATTTTAATACTAGTTGTTAGGCAATAGATGCTAAGTGTAAATAAAGAGAATAAGATATGCAAAACCAATGCTGTCACAAGACTGGGCCTCGAGCTGGCTGGAACAGGGGTCTTCGAGGTCTAGTCAGGGCAGATAGCAATGAACAATTGATGAAGAAACAATGATATTGAAGTTCTCGAAGATAGCCTTTTGCGGTCAATAATGGGCAATAAATGAAGAACAATAGATGAACAATAAATCCGTAGAGTAATTATTGAACACGTTTAGGCAAGAAAAGCAGAGAATGTTCTATTGTATTGAATATTCGTGTGTGTTACAAAATGGCAAGGGTCCGCTTTATATAGGAGGGGGGATCCCAACATAGTACATGTCTAATAATGACGAGGAAATGCTATTGGTACAACTATATAATGGCTTAGTACAGATTCGTACTACTTCTCACAGACTCTGTCAGTTCTAATCACGTGTTTGTGGGAGCTTTCCCGTCTTTCTATGATGATCATCAATTTGTACTGCTCCGAGATTGACCAAAGTGAACCTTCGATATGTTCCCTCGAGGACGCACCTTGGGATCACACTTCAAATTCTGCTTCAAGCTTCTCGAGGTCGAGCGTGGAGTGCTACAGTAGCCCCAAAGTCGAATTTCCCAATTTTGGCCGTATACAGATAGGCCCTGCGTTTCTTAGAATGAAATTATAAGAAATGATCTTGAGTTCTTGCCTCTTCAATACCCCCATTGTGACATCTGCCATGTGTGATCATTAAATGATATGACAGAAAAGATGTACGGAGATCTTGTCAACACGGTTCTCGAAAAGCCCGTGAATAGCTATTGGTAGCCCTTTCAACTCCTCCAATACATTTTGAAGTCATTATAACTTTTCTAACTTCATACTTTCTTCTTTTTAACCGAATCTTCTTTCTCATAGGCCTTCAATAAGCTCAAGTCTGAGCTACTTCGCTGTGAGGCTAAGATGCATAAAGCCTTGAGTGGGGAGAAATCTCTCAGACTTCTTTGTGATAAGAAGACAAGAGAGATGATATACATCATCGATCGGAGTTGAACTGAATGATTACAAAGGAAACCTCGAGAAATAGGTAATCTCTATTTTGAGGGAATACAGGCTCCTTCTCCCATCTTCGAAAACTGACGTTTCGGTATCTCAGTTGCAGAGAAAGGCAGAGATGCTGGAACGCCTTCAGGGCGAAGCCAACAAGGTTGATTCTGAATGCAATGAATTGAAGGCATAGATAGATGCTTATGTTGCGGCCAAAAGGAATGCTTTGGATAAGGCCTCCGCCCTTGAGATACAACTTCGTAATGCTCGAGAAAGCAACTTGGTCCAGACGAGCAGGATTGCTAAGCTTGAAACAAATCTTTTGAAGATGAAGGCCGGGGTTGTAGACGATCGAGCCGAAGCCAAAGAGGTTCGAGCAAAGGCCAATAAGAAGGTAGCTATCTATCTGAAAGATGTTGTTGAAGCTCGTACAAAGCTAGGGGGCTTCCGATCGAGAGAGGAGAACAAATGAATATGTTCGATGCATATCTCGAAGGGAAACTCTCGAGGAGATTCATGGTAAGGGATTCGATCTCTCGGAGGAGATAGAGCAGGCCAAGGCGGATGAGTTTGATGCCAAGTTTCTCGTTTCTGATGCTGAAGACAATGAGGAAGAGGTCAGTGAGGGAGCTGGTCTCGAGGGAGCCGAATGAGACATAGTACCCGAGGGGGAAGGGCTAAGTTCCCGAGGGTAGTCTAGGTTTTTCTTTCTTGTTCTTTGTATTGGGCTCCCTGTGGGAGTGTTGTAAATGTATCTTTGTACCATCATTTATAATAAAAAAGGAACCCTTTGGTTTTCCCTTTATATAAATTACCATTTGCTTGTGTCTTTGTTTATGTTTTGAGTTTTGATGCTTGCCGATAATTAGTCTGATATGTTAGACTTTAAGATAAGAACCCTTAGGTTGTGCTTGATGAGTAATTGATAATGGTTGACCGTTTAGGGCTCGATCCTTGAATCAAGTTTTGACTCGGGCTCATTGACCCTTAGGTTTTCAACATATTGGCCCTTAGGCTCTTTAGCTCAGCCTTAAGGCTCCGTTGATTGGCCTTAAGGCTCTTTAGATTTGCCCTGAGGCTTTTTATGTTGGCCCTGAGGCTCTTTTTAGGTGGGGTTGATTCGACCTCTAATTAGGCTATAGTTTTCCCCCATTTCGGCTGAAGATTTTGAAGTTTTGATTATGCCTTGGCATGTTTTGTGTTCGTCCGACTCTTTGACGGCTCGAACAAGAACCTCGATTATGAGTCGATATGTGACGATAATTAAGTACCTCGCGAGGTTCTCTTGAAGGCTGATTTTTCGAAGCAAGGCTGATTTTTCGAAGCCTTTTTGCTGAAGGCTGATTGCCTGGAAGCCTTTTTAGAGTTGATATGATCAAAGCTCCTTTGCTTATCCCGGGGTTAGCCTGATGAAATGGTTATTTTCGAAGTATTTGAAGGCCTTTAATTTTATGGCGGTGGTCGGACGTCTCTGAGCCACATTAATTCGGACGGAGCCTTTTGATATTACCGTAGTCTTTATGTTCAGCCGTAGCCTTTAGTCCCCGGGTGAGATGACCTCAATGTCTTTATCGAGGGTGTGTCTTTTTAGGGGTCTTACAAGTTCGGATATATAGCCTTGGCCTTAATATCAGGGTTATGCCTTTTTAAGGTCTTATAAGTTTGGGCATGCCTCGTTGAGGTCTTATAGATTTGATATTGCCTCACTGAGGGCTTACGAGATCGAAGTTGCCTGATCAAGGTCTTACGAATTTGAGTTTTCGATGGCTCAATGAGCTAACTGTCGATGACAGTCCCCGAGTGTTTGAGGATTTTTGGCCTTTGAGCCGTTTTGTGTGAAAGTAGTAAAACTTCTTTGAGGCACACGGAGTTTTGACAAATAGAGAGGCTTCCTTGATTTCTTGATATATGTGTACATGTTCTTTCCTTCAGAAGCTCGATTGTTTTACATGGACACAGTTCATTCGATCATTTGTCCCAATACGATATTTTCCTATCGAGGTCCCCTTAGGCGTAACTCAATTTTTTTGAAAAGATAACCTTCGAGGGGGATGCCCCCTAGTATCCGAGGCTGATAGAGAAGAAGCCTTGAATACTTGTTGATTTCTCCTTCGATAGCATATAAATGTTGCCTCGTTAAAAACTTCACCGGTAAAACCCATTTGGGATAAAATCCTATCAAGGGAAAAAGAGTCCAACGCATCTTTAAAACCCAAGGTCTTCAAGCTAGAGGGTGCTTTGATTCCTCTCAATCGAACACCTGCGATAAGTTAGTATAAAACATAAATGAAAAGGGAGGGTTGTACCTTAGCAATGATAGAGTTCGAGCCTCGATACATGTCAATTGCTTGCTTCGAGGACGCAACATGGTCCTTTATTCACTCATTCAGGTGTAGCCGAGAATGTTAGTTGTGTTGCTACTTGGCTGTTTGCTTGTCTTTTGGCTTCTTCGTTATAGAGGGTGTTGATGTCAGCGCCATGTCGTGCATCGCGAACATCTCTCTTTCTGCATGCTGCTCCTCGTACACCGATTTTACTCCATCCTTGGTTGGAAATTTCATCATTTGATGAAGGGTTGATGACACTGCTCTCATACTATGTATCCACGACCTTTCAAGTAAGGTATTGTATCTCATGTCACTTTCGATGACATGAAACTTGGTATCTTGGATTGTACCGACCACGTTGATCGGGAGGATGATATCCCCTTTCGTTGTCTCACTCGCCATGTTGAATCCATTGAGGACTCAAGAGGCGGGTGTGATCTTGTCAAGCAGTCTGAGCTGCTCCACCACCCTCGACCCGATTATGTAGGCTGAGCTACCTGGATCCGTAAGCACACATTTAATTTGAAATTTACTCAAAAGAAAAGAAATTACCAGTGCTTCATTATGAGGCTAAGATAAGCTCTCGATGTCCTCTTCGCTGAATGTGAGAGCATCCTCTGGTATGTAACTTCAAGTTCAATTTTCCCTGATGATGGATATTTTCATCCGCTTGACAATGGGTCACTGTGGGGCGTCGATCCCTCCAATGATCATGTAGATAACGTGTTGTGGTGCTTCTAGTTTGTTCTTCCTATTCTCCTCTCTTTCCCGAAATTGGTTTTTAGCTCGGTCGTTGAGGAACTCTCGAAGGTGCCCTTCGCTGATCAGTCGAGCTACCTCTTCTCGAAGGTGTCTGCAATCCTTGGTGCTATGACTATGAGTGCCATGATATTTGCATACCAAGTTAGGGTTGCTCTGTGAAGGATCTGACAGTATGGGTTTTGGCCATCTAGTATCTTTGATGTTACCTATGGCCGATACGATGTCCGAGACATTGACGTTAAAGTTGTACTCGGATAGCTGGGGTGCCGCTACTAGCCCAGTGTGCATATCAAACCCGGCTTTACTAATGAGTCCTCGGTGTATTACGCCTTGGGGCATGTCGACACCCCCTTTTTCTCTAAAAGCGAAATCGGGTTTACGATATTTGGGAAGACAACTCTATACCCGCTTGGGGAATTGGGTTTTTGGATTTTGAAGAGTCGCTACCTAATGATTAAGTGCATTAGGACAGTAAGAGTTTTGATTTGGAAAACCAGAGTTCGGGTAAGGGCTAGAAATTATCTCGAGGGGAAGGTGTTAGGCACCCCCCAAGATCTACTAGTGTGGTTCCCGGCCAGGCTACAATTGTGACTTTAAATGTAAACAACAAATAAACATACAAGACAACTCTCACGTAATGATTGCAAACAAAGGGAAGTGTAAAAGTTAAATAAACATGCTGAAATTTGGGAATAGTCGATTTCAAAATTATTTAAGGAATATACAAGTATGGATAATGGGGGTCAAATAATTGGTACAACTAATCAAACAAAGGAATGCAATGGGGGCGAAAATTTGGAAAAGAAACAGTACTAGAAATTTGATAACCAAAAGAGATTTTAAATAATTAAAGTGAAAGAAAGGGGTTTAAAAGAACTGAAAATTTGATAGGAAATTCTAAAACAAAAGAAGTAAACACATAAAGAGGAGGGAGTCCTAGGTTTATAAATAACATGGATCACCTCACGCAACACCTGGTAACCATTTATACACGCGGTGTTATCGCGTGATCATCATATCCATGTCTACCCTTTCCCACCCTTGAAGGTATTAAGAGCGAATTGGTCTCGATTATTATTGCGTGCTATTACCCGTCCCATTCCTATTAGTCCCGGAGGCATATAGGACTACTAATCCTAAAGGGAAGGGATGTTGAGCTTTTTTTGCAGTTTCAAAAGTAAAAATTCTAAGGTACCAGTCAAAACACACATAGCAAATCTGGGGAGAGCGCATAAACAAATAAGGCTTAAACATGCCTCCTTAGATTAAATAAAATCATGTAGCTTAGCACGTCTTACATGTACTGATCAGGTCAAAATTTATGCTTAGCGTTAGGCAGGCTGGTTCATCATATTATTTTCAGGCAAGAAATTCACATTAGGCTCGCCTGACTGTAACTTGTCGAAGGCCAATGTAATTAATTAACTACATACTTATTTGCCTATGTGATGACCTATAGGCATGGCATCTACAAATTTGAGAAACAATGCATACAGATTTTGGGAAAACAATATCAGCCACTGAAAAGAGAGCGAGTTTTAGCACGTGACCATGAATTTTATAACTGGTAATTCATTATTACTACAGGTCTTATACTTGTAAAAAGTAAGGCGATTCTAATTTGATTAATTCCTATAGGCATGCTTTCTACGCGTTTGTCGGCTTTAGAACACATTTGAAGACATAATAAAAAATGCAGAAACCCTATAGGCATGACATCTAAGTGCTGGATTTTGCATGAACATGACATCTGATTACTTTATTTTTTATTATTATGACCTATAAACATGTTTGCCTAGCGAGAAGTGGACGTGCCAAAATTAGAAAGGACTTGCAGAATATTTTTTCTTTTTTTGTGCGTCCTATAGATATGGTATCTATATGTGAGAATGCAAAAACCCTATAAACATGTTATTACATATGAGGATGCTGAAATTAGAAATCCCTATAGGCAGGTTATCTATATATGAAAATTCCTATAGACATGATGTCTACATGCTGAAATTAGAAATCCTATAAGCATGCTATCTACATGCGAAAACATGCTATCTACATGCGAAAACATTGAAATTAGAAATCCTATAGGCATGATATCTACCCCTTTTTGCATACATGGTTACCCTTCCCATTTCACTAATCATCCCAGAGGTTATTACAAAGTTTTATTACGGACCAAAATAATTTGAAAAGAAATCAGGAAACAATATTACAATCCACTACAAGAAATGAGGTTTTTAGTGACAGATTTCAACAGCGACTATATTATTCGCCACAAAAAGTAGGTGATTTAGTGGCGATATATTAAATTTGCCACAAATAATTACAGCTTTGGTGACAACTATCATAGTTGCCATGAAAAGGGTACTTTTAGTGACAAATAAACTTAGGTCGCAACAAATACATGTAACTATACCGCTAAATTTTACTTTCCCGCAAAAATAAAATTTTGATGTAAAACTTTTAGTAGCAATTCATAGATAGTTGCCATGTATAAGAATGAGTGGTGACTTAGTCGCCACAGAAACTGGAATTTAAATTATTTAAATATAATAAAAATAAATTTTTCGGAAAACAGAGAGGGGGCAAAACAGAGGGGGGCCGGGAAAACCAAAATATGCAAAATTTGTTTTCCCGCGAAACCAATAAGGCCAGGAACCGAAAAAAAACCCTACAATTTTGTTTCAATTAAGGTAAAAAGATCTCTTTTCCAACTACAATTCTTCCAAATTAAAAAAACCTAAGGAAAGAAGTTCCATCTATATGGTGCAACTACTCTCGCAGAAGTACCAGCGAAACAATTTCTGTGCTCTGCTCAGATTTCGGCGTTCTCTGATCAGATTTCGGCGTTCTCAGATTTCTGCCTTCGCTGCTCGTCGGCGTTCTCTGCTCGTCGACGTTCTCTGCTCAGATTTCTTCAGGCAATATGTTTTTCCCTCTTTATGTTTTATGTGAATTCACTCAAGTACTCCAAAAATCATGATGTTATGGTTTTCTATTAAATTGATTGAGTTGATTTTATGAATACTTATGATAGATCAAATTGAATTTTCAGTTAGACTGATTTTGACATGCTTATGCTTCATATTTACATCTATTTTTAGGAATAGTTATGTATTAGTTACAACATTGCTTTTTTAAATAGACGCTCAATAAGTTCTTCCCAGTTATCTTTATTCTTGCCCTTAGTCGACGACCCTATGGATGAGTCATCCGCATTTAATGGGGTTGAAACAGGATATGTCATGCTTTTTGCATCCCATTTTTTTGCGATACTATTTGATGTCAATAAGCATGAAAGACTTAATTCAATTTACATGTTATGTAATGTAAGGTGATAAACAATATAGTTTTTGTCAGAAGTGAATACAAAGTTAGTTTGATAGATAAAACCATCACATTGTANTTTAGAATATTCAATGTGTTCTCATTTACTATGTTTCTAAAGTCTTATATCCTAGTGTTTGTACTCGTATAGATGATTTCAACACTTGTTTATATAACGTGGTTAGTTTTGGTTAGTGACGTACTTATATTTTTTATTGCATTTTTTTGTAAAAAATAGCAATGGATAAAAGTTGGCTGAATATTAAGAATAAATGTGATAAAAGGTATATTAAAGGAATAGATAACTTTCTTAATTGGGCGTACAGGCAACCAAATATGAGCACTGTGATAAGATGTCATTGTAAAGGGTGTAGAAATACAGAGTACATGTTAAAAATCCAAATAAAAAGACACTTGTTGAGCAATGGGTTTTGGGATAGTTATAAAGTGTGGGACTTGCACGGAGAGGTGTTCGTAAGAGTTGAAAATTCTGATGTGTTAAACAATGATGAAGTAGAGGATGATAATGCTGAAGAAGATGATATTACTGGGATGATTCATGATTCTTATGGATATGCGAATACAGCTGATGCAAATAATANTTGATGAACCTCGTCCTTAGTTTGTTGTTTAAACCATGACTTCTCGTCCTTTAGCCTTGTACTGCTTATTCTTCTACTGGAAGAATCTTTTGCTGAAAGCAGTCATGAATATATTTTGCTGAGGGTCTATTGGAAATAGCCTCTCTGCCCCTATTGGGACAGGGGTAAGGTCTGCGTACAATTACCCTTCCCAGACCCCACTATGTGGGATTTTACTGGGTCGTTGTTATTGTCATCCTCTTTTCCATCAAAAGTTCCATAATGAGAAGGCAAAAATATATGTGGAACAACCAAGGTGAGAGCTCTTTGTAGAGCAGCTTTATGCTTCTCGTCGTGCTCTCTAGTTAACGTCTGTTGATGCTCATCTTTTGCTTAGCTGGAATTTCCATCACATGATCCCTCTCTTCCATCAACTGGATGCATAAATAAATATAAATGTTGTCAGAACCAATTTAAGCTTAAATAGTTACAATGTAAGTATGTAACGAGGATACATAGAAGAGCTCTTGTAGACACATCAATAGAATAAAGTTGCAGATCTATTTTACAATTAAATTGAATCCAATTCCCAACTGACAAATAGGGGCATCAAACGATACATGTCATTCATTTAAAGTATGTTCAAGCCAAATTACCCTCATATTTCACCGTCACAAAAAGGTTAGTTTTGATAACAATCCCTNGTTAGACTACTTCACTTGAAGTGCCTTAATCATTGGACCAACAAATCAATGGATGACTTGTTGAGCTTCTTTAAAGGAGTTCTTCCGGTGGAGTCATTTGTTCCAAATTCTTTCTATGAAGCAAAGAAAGTACTCCGAGACTTAGGCTTGGGGTACACCAAAATAGATGCGTGTCAGAATGATTGTATCTTATATTGGCGCGAGCATGCCAATGCACAATCATGTCCTAAGTGCGGTGAGTCGAGATGGAAGTCAAAAGAGAATGGAGGCAAGAAAGTAGCTCATAAAGTCTTGCGACATTTTCCTATCAAACCAAGACTGCAGAGATTATACATGGTAAGAGAGACAACAAAAAAGATGAGGTGGCATAAGGAGGAACGTGTTGATGATGGTACCTTGCGACATCCGTCTGATGCAATGGCATGGAAATCTTTTGATGAGAAACATCCCAACTTTTCTGTTGAATTAAAAAATGTTCGATTAGGTTTAGCAAGCGATGGGTTCCAGCCTTATGGGAACATGAGTTCCAACCATAGCATATGGCCAGTCATAATAGTTCCGTATAATTTACCCCCTGGGAATGCATGAAGAGTGAGTATTTCATGATGACACTTCTTATTCCAGGTCCTAAGTGTCCAGACAATGATATAGATGTATATTTACAACTGATGATTGAAGAATTAAAAGAATTATGGGAAGGAGCAGAAACTTATGATGCATACTCAAAATCTAACTTTATGATGTGTGCGAGTATCATGTGGACAATTAATGACTTTCCTGCATATGGGAACCTTTCGGGATGGTCAACCAAGGGCAAATTTGCATGCCCTTGTTGCCACAAATATACATAATCGATTTCATTACGTAGTAAATTGTGTTATATGAGGCATCGTTGCTTCCTTCCATTAGACCATCCATGGCGCAAAAATAGGAGATTATTTGATGGGAGAGTGGAAAAGGGAGTTGCACCTAATCCTTTAAAAGGTGATGATGTACTTATGCAACTACAAGGGTTGGGTAATGTGACTTTCGGTAAAGGGCAAAAGCGAAAGCGTAATGCCCCTAATAATGCTTACAATTGGAAAAAGAAAAGTATTTTTTTCGAATTGCCATATTGGAAGACACTTTTGTTACGACATAACCTTGATGTGATGCACATAGAAAAAAATGTGTCCCATA